>ML792154.1:534236-547917 GCA_009831015.1 Picea engelmannii | reverse complement strand
TTATTATTTACCTTCTAAAATATCTTAAACCACTTTGACTACTTTGACCTTTTGGGGCTTCTAGATGACATATGAGGGTCCTCCAACTTCGTAAGGCCATAACTCTCAAACCGTGAGGAGTTATGTGATGTTTCACATACCACAAGAAATGGAATGACATGTAATATCCATATATAACATTGTTACCTGCAAGTATATCAAAACTCATACCATTATCGATCAAACAAAGTTGGGTCCATTACCCAAACCTGGGTTCTCCAACTTCTCATGGCCATAACTCTCTAACCGTGAGGAGTTATGTGACGTTCCACATACCATCGGAAAATGGAATGACAAACACTATCCATCTAGGATAGTTTCACTGACAAATTCACTGACCTTCATCTCATTATTCCACAAATAAGCATGGGTTCTCTAACCATACTTCTAGGATAACTCAATCCACAAAGCATTTTCCCGTGAGGGATTTCACCATAAGGGGACAACTTTGGAGTTCATCCATTTGTACTTATTATCAACCATGAAAAGAAAATAATGAGTCATCTTTACATCAAACAAACTTGGGTCCATTACCCAAACCCTTGTGCTACCAAAATTCGCTACTGGACTTTCTCTAAGGGTTGACATCAATCACTAAGGGTTGACATCAATCTACAATATCACTCTCCAATAGTTGAAATCAATGAAAACCAACTATCCATCAACCTAAGCCAACTGTATGGCATAACATTCTCATAAATAAGGAATATGGGCATCCCCACCAACCAAAACTTGCATTCAATGATCGATGGTTGGTATTTTAATAAGGAGCATGGTTAAAATATGAAGGCTAGGAGACTTGGGAAATTAAGGATTACTTATTATCCCCTTGGACTCCCCCCTTTTTGGGTGCACCTCATATTGTTTTTTAGATTTTATCTTCTTGATTTCATATCCATGATCATCGCATGGCTAGACAATAATGTATGGCATCTTGGAGTACATTAAAATGAGGAGGTAAGGGAAATTTGAGCTCGATCGGTCTTTGACATGATCTGAATTTTACCCAGGTAATAGTTTCCTTTCTCTTTATCAGAAGGAAAAACTAGTTTCATTTTGGTACCTCTGTTGAATTTTTTTATGTCTTATGGTATTTATTTTATAGACGACCATGTTTTTCAACATAGGTCAACACATTTCATATCTATCTATCGGAATTAGGTGGAGTACTATAAAATTCAAATATTTGTGACATATTTTTTGTTGCGACGATGTTCAATCCTAGGTCTTTGTCTCCCCATCCTCTAATCCTACTCTTAAATCCCCATCTCTCTTGTTGCACCCACATGACACCTCTTCATTTCTTCTAGCACGCACCTCTGGCACAACCTACTCTACAGCAGACTCCAACAACACTTCATCTCTTCTCTCTTCTACTCTACTACTACTAAATGTTTCTTCTCCTCTCTTCCTCAAACAATTCATCTACACTTTCTATACTACTTCTCGTAATACATTCATTCTCTCATACCATTCGTTGTTTTCTCTCTTCTACTCCTATGGATCCATATTTCCTCTACTCTTCTCTACATTTCACCCTCCTTCTTCCCCCAACCCCCCGTCACAATGGATTACACTACAATGGTGTCTCATCTTATTCCCATTAACCCTTTATCCACAAAAATAATCTTAATCCAAAGGGATAGAATCTCTAGTAATATTCCTCTTGGTACGACTTCAAACTCCCTTTCAACTGTGTTGGAAGATGTGTTATACTCTATAGAAAAATCTACAACATACCCTTCTTTGACTTGATTGAACTAGAAGTCAACAACACGAGTCCACTTGTTATCTTGGGTTTCAAGCCTCTCAACCATTTCGTGATCCCAAATTTTAGGTTCTTGAGGGTTAATGATAGGGATAATCTCTACTTTCATCTTTAACCACTCATACAACAAACTAGGAAATTTTGCAAATAAAATCTTGGTGAAGGGTGTTCCACCTTAGCTCAATAAGCCCTTACTTGATTTAAGGGTACCCATAGTTAGTCAATCAGTTATTCATATGTGAAATACATTCACAACAAAGGAAGGCGGCATGGTTTGTCCCTCTATATCTTTCTAAAATATTTGGTCCATCCTTCGTTACAGGGTTATACCTCCCTTATCTATGGCCATAATATAATATATAAACATATTCCTTATTTAAATCTTTATTTAAACGATGGATTCTCTATGCCAATGTTGATTTAAATTTTTTCCAACCTCTTTTTATTAGGTTGAATACTTTTTAGGGCATGAATTTTATTTCTAGTTTCATGATTTTAAATGTATGCAACATGCATCCAACCATGAATTCCATTTCTATATTCACACATAAGCAAATACCCACTTAATAAACAAAATCACAAATGGGAATTCATACCCAAAGATGGAGCACATATGTTCATAATAAGCTAGTCCAAGGAAAGTTGCTATTGCCTAGCAATCTTCCACGCAACCGTGGGAAATCCACTATGGATGCCATGGCCAAGTCATGCTACAAGGCCTTTAGGGTGAAGGACACTGACTATAGGCACTCAAGTCACTCACCCAACCCAATTTCTCTTAGTCTTGGCCAAATAGTTCAACACAAAACACTACAGGTAATTATTGATCCAACCTAGCTATGACACTCCCCTCATTGTCACACACAACATTAGGAATATAATCTTTCTCTAATAAATAGTTCCTTAGGGTGTGCAGAAGGAGCCCAATCTATTGTCTACCTTCAGGAGAACCTAATAAATTTTATTCACGACTCTTGATCAATCAATGATCAACAATCTACAAGAAAGTGGGTGTGGTTTTCTATCAACCCAACATCCATGCTCCTTTGTAGCCTTCCATCTCTATCTCAGGTGTGCCATCTTTCCAAGTTTTCATCGATTCCAAATACCATCTATAGAATGAGAGTATAACTCAACAATACATAAGCGAATGGTTGCTAGGTGAATATAGTCTCTCCATGAAAAGGAATTCCATCTAAAGGAATGGACTACATCACTATACTAGTCAACTCAAATGCATGAATGGAGTGCACAAGAAAAGGGATAACTCAAGAAAATAAATATCTTAGGCATGCCATCTTTCTCAGTTTTCATTGATTCCAATTACCATCTATAGCATGAGAGTATAACTCAACAACACATAAGAGAATGGTTTCTAATAGAGTCTCTCCATGCAAATGAATGTCATCGAAAGGAATGGAACACATCACTATACTAGTCAACTCAAATGCATGAATGGAGGGCACAAGAAAATTTATAATTCAAAATTCCTAGGAGTTTTGAATCCCAAAAGATATGGAGACTCTCACACTCCTTAAGGCTTGCACTCAACCCCCATGCCCTATAAATAAGGAATATGGACTTTCCCACTAGCCACCACTTGCATTCAATGATCGATGGTTGGTATTTTAATAAGGTGCATGGTGAAAATATGAAGGCTAGGAGATTTGGGAAAAATAGGATTACTTATCATCACCTTGGACTCCCCCCTTTTTGGGTGCACCTCATATTGTTTTTCAGTTTTTATCTTCTTGATTTCATATTGATGATCATCGCATGGTTAAAAAAAAATCTATGACAGCTTGGAGAACATTAAAATGAGGAGGTAAGGGAAATTGGAGCTCGATCGGTCTTTGACATGATCAAAATTTTACCCAGGTAATATTCTCCTTTCTCTTTATCAGAAGGAAAAATTAGTTTCATTTTGGTACCTTTGTTGAAATGTCTTATGTCTTACAATATTTGTTTGACAAGAGCCCATATTTTTAACATAGGTCAACACATTTCATATCTATTTATCATAATTAGGTGGAGTTCTAGTATAAAATTCAAATATCCGTGACATAGTATTTGTTGCGACAATGTTGAATCCTATGTATTTAGCTTCCCATCCTTTAATCCTACTCCAACATCCCCATCTTGCTTGCTGCACCCACATGGAACCTCTTCATTTCTTACTGCATGCACCTCTGGCACGACCTACTCTACAACACACTCCGATGACGCTTCATCTCTTCTCTCTTCTACTCTACTACTACTCAGTGTGTCTTCTCCTCTCTTCCTCAAACACATTCAACTACACCTTCTATATTACTTCTCGTAATACAATCCTTCTATCATAACATTTGGTGTTGGCTCTCTTCTACTCCTATGGATCCATATTTCCTTTACTCTTCTTTGCATCCGACCCTCCTTCGTCCCCCAACCCCCCGTCGCAAGGCATTACACTACAATGGTGTCTGGTCTCATTCACATTAACCCTTTATCCACAAAAATCATCTTAATCCATAGGGATACAATCTCCAGTAATACTTCTCTTGGTCCAACCTCAAAATCACTTTCAATTGTGCTAAAAGTTGTGCTATACTCAATAGAAAAATATACAACATACCCTTCTTTGACTCTTTCGAACTAGAAATCAACAACACGATTCCACTTGATATCTTGGGTTTTAAGCCTCTCAACCATTTCTTGATCCCAAATTTCAGGTTCTTGAGGGTGAATGATAAGGATAATCTCTGCTTGCCTCTTTAATCACTCATACAAAAAAATAGGAAATTTTGCAAAGAAAATCTTGGTGAGGGGTGTCCCACCTTAGCTTAGTAATCCCTTACTTGATTTAAGGGTACCCATAGTTAGTCAATTAGTTATTCATGTGTGAAATTCATTCATAAAACAAGATCCTTTGTTACTGGGTTATACCTCCCTTATTTATGGACATAATATAATATATAAACACTTTCCTTTTTTAAATATTTATTTAAACGGTACGCCTTTGACATCCTCTTTTTGTTAGGTTGAACACTTTTTAGGGCATCAATTTTATTTCTAGTTTCATGATTTTAAATAATTAACGGTTTGCAGAATTTGGATTCATGATTTATTTTAACATGCTTAGATGTGTATGTGTGAGGCAGTTGCTATTGTGTAAGATGTGGTGCAATGGATACAAAGGACATTGTGCAATAAGTTATGCCATTCATACAAAGGACATGTTTTTGTTGCAGGAAGGTGTGATACTTTTTATTTTGGTACATGTCTTCCTCTTCCCTATGTACATTTAAAATAAAGAATATTTTCTATAATTTTGAGTTTGTATTTCAAAGCTACAATTATGTTTACTATTTCCGTTGAAGAAGATAACAAGTCTCCAATATGATTCCCAACACATTAAATTGCTGTTATTAATTATTTTATCCAATACATTTCATCAGTTTTATTATATGTGGTTTCTAGTTACAACTAGAAATAATTCGTTATTACCAATGTAATTTAACTTAACTTATAATATGATTGTAACCATGGGTTTCCAATCTGGTCCAATTTTAAGTTTCCACTCCCACCTTCAGATTTAAATCGCGTCCATATGTTTTTTTAAAGCTAAAATGTACAAAATTATCTTATTCTATTAGTAAAAAAAAACTTATATATGTTTTTTAATCCAATGTTCTAGACTTCATCCAAATGATTCCATCTTATTCTATTGCACAAAACCATATAAAATTGAGCGGGAGTTAGAAGGCATGATCAGTGGTTGTTAAAGCTATTACATGAAAGCATCCATTTCCTCGGGTGTCTTGCGCCTTCGGTGGAACGTAGCAGGGATCGGTCATGTGACCAATTGACATAGTTGATTAAGTACGCATAAATTTATTAGGAAGAAATATTTATATTTTAGAAACTTAATTATTGAAGTAATATACATAATGGTGTAACAATGTTTGAAATTAAAGTGCAATGCTTATACAATTATAAAATGATATTTCTTTAATTCTTTTTATTATTAATTATTATTGTTGACTTTGTAAGCAGTTTTTTAAAAACTAACAAGGGTAATAGGTGCAAATCCCTCCCTTGATATTTTAGTATGATAAGTTTTAGTATTTTTATATTATAATTTTTTGAAAAGTAAATTAAAATTTATTTGTATTTAATAATATTTGTAATTTTTGAATTGTTATTATTTATATAGAACAATGTAATATTATTTTTATTAAATATAATTTATTATTGATTTTGTAAGTAGTTTTTATTCATTATTTTATTAGGGTATGATATACATAGAATGGTATTTCTAGATAACCTAAAATCACTTCATTTGGCTAAGAGCTGGATTATCAATTGATTATTCCAAGTAATTTGATTTTCCTTTAATAACAAGGATGAGTCAATTAGCATGAGTGGATAGCACCCAATGATAGTAAAAAAAAAGCATCCCCCTCTTCATGGAACAAGAAAGCATAAAATTGTACAAAATATATTTTTTACTCATTTAAAGAGGTATGTGATCAATATATGATACACATAAATTGATATCTACATGTATCAACAGATGGTCTACAATATAACATATGTCAAAGGATTGATATAATTGTCATATTCCTCAATATACTTAAACTTGGATTGATGTAATTGATGCAATGTTCAATATAATACAACTTTTTTTGAAGTATATTATTTTATGTAATTTATGTATGATAGTTTATTGAGTAAACTTAAAATATCAAGATTTTTTAAATATATGTAAATTTTGGCATATAAATTGTATTTTTTGTCCTTAAAATTGTTATTATCTATGTTTATCTTTCAATCAATGAACTATCATGTCTCCATTATTAGTAGACAAAAGATTTTATTCAATAATATTATTTTGCAAATTAATTTAACTAATTCTATTTTTCACTGATTAAATTAATAATAAAATTTTTAATTACATTAATATGTGTAATAATATTATCATAGTCATTAGATAAAACAACATCCTATTCAATCACTAAATGTAGGTTTATTCTTTGAAATTCTCCATTTGAATATAATGATCACTTATGCACTAGAATAGTTAACCTCCCAAATCATAGTTAACCTTTCAAGTTCTCCAATTGAATATATTACTCACTTACTTCTCAATTAATCCATAAATGACAAGCAAAACCATGTAGCAATAATAATAATTACCATCTCATTATCATTTTTTCATTGAATTAAATGTGAGAAAAATGTATTGTATCAACACAAGAACTGTGATTTTCCTATGCATGTATTTGATAAGTTACCAAGGAGTTAAAGACATTATGACTAAACTCAACTAAAAAAAATAAAGTGGTGTATAATTTGACACTATGTTTTTCTACCCTCAAACTTGAGAGAGTTTGTGAAACACAAGGAAATTTTGAAAAAAATCAACATTGTATGTAGGGAGAGACTCCTAGCAAACATGCAACTAAAAGAATTCATATTATTGATTAAATTGTATATAAAATATTAAAAATTAAAAACTTGATATTGTTGTTGATAATACAACATTAACCATATAATAATTATAAATATGTAAATATATGTTAAAGATTCTATGACATCATTGATCATATAGATTTTGTTAAATTGTTTATTTATTATTTATTAATGATTCCATACATCAAATAAATCTTTCTAACTTTTTTTAGAAGACACAAAACCATATTTTGAAGGTACAATTAAACGTATAAGACACCATACCTTTTTATAACATTTTAGAACATTCAAGCAACAACAATAAAAACATCAAACAATATTTTTTTTTTTTTTTTGTAAATAAAAAGGGCAGGACCTGTTAGATTACTTTAGCCAAAATGTACAAAATGGAAGAGCTGCTTGGGATGCCAGTTGTCCCGCCTACATAGGAAACCGGGATAACTGGACACCCCCTGCCAAATGTCACCCTGTTCTCAAAATATCCAAGTTTTTCCCTGCCACGTCCCGCCCGGAGGAAACCAGGACGCGCAGGGTTGCACAAGCAACTAAATATCATAATTTTTCTAACCAAACTATAAGCTAGAAGGCTCAAAGCCATACTAATAACTGTATAAGAAAACATAACTAAGTCTAAGCTGCCAGTAACCTGCTATCCATCGCATTTGAGCTGGTCCTATGTGATCTTCCATCCGGCTGGGAAGGCGTATGCGCGCGCGCAGGTGGGGCATTGGCGCCTCGGATGTGTCCGGGAGTGAGCTGCGAAGTACATGTCCATTTGTTGTTCTATCCTTGCGAGCCGAAAGTTGTGATCTCCCATCAGGCTTCTAATCTCAAAGATGAGACTGAGACAGTCCCAATTGGTTGAGGGCTCCTGGTTCTGGCCGCCACCTTCTTTCTCCTCCTCTTGGGGCAAGTCGGGGGTATCTCCTCCTCTATATAGCACGGCGGAGGTAGTGCTTCGGAGCTGCCCACTTGAGGGACTGTTTTATCGCCACCGGATACGGGCCAACGACCCTAATTAAAATCTGAAGGCGGGTGCCAATTTTCAGGTACCGTGAACAACAGGTGTTCCGGAATGCTCTCTGGTATGCCTCCTTCGGGAATATCCTCGACCACGTACGCCATGGGCGGTGTTCGCGGCCGCACTTTCCTCCGTCGAGTGGCCATGGCGAGGGCTGCCTCGAATTTCTGTTTTCTCTTTCTCCTGGATTTCGCTGCGTACCATGCCGCTCCTCTTCGTGGTGTTCCGTGTAGTCGTGGCATGGTGCAGGTCTGATAGAATTTCCAAACGCTCGTGCTGTTCCCTGTCGCTCCGGTGAAGCTATGATATGTTGCTGGCGCCTTCGAGTTCACAGAGAGGCGGCAGTGATAATGTTGTTCTGCGAGAGCGGGAGCTACCCAGAACAATTGGTGCTTCGCTCCAACACTCCAAGCGATGAAAAATAGCATGAGCCGAGCCTTCATGGCTATAATGGCCGCTGTAATTGTGTTGTCCAGACTGGTACGAGTTCCGCGAGCGAGAGGCCTCGTCTGGTTAATGCGAACGCGAGGATACATGGTGAAATTGAATGGTGAGGGGACGCCGGCCGGTAGTTAAATTAATGAGGAAGTCCCGGCTGGCTCCCGCGTGGCTCCCCTTCCCGACGTATCACCCCATCCGGAGAAAACATCAAACAATATTAAAAGAATAAAATGTTTATCAAATATTTTAAAAAATGATGAAATGATTTTTTTTATTAAAATCAAATATTTAAAAAAATAATTAAATGAAATTTTTTGTCAAAATGAAATAAAATGAGTTATCATTTAAATCTAGAAAAGCATATGCAAAAGAAGCTAATGTATTGTATCAACACAAAACTGTGGTTTTCCTATGAGTTATAAACTAAGGAGTTAAAGACATTATGACTAAACTCAACTAAAAAAAATAAAGTGGTGTATAATTTGACACTATGTTTTTTCTATCCTCAAACTTGAGAGATTTTGTGGAACACGAGGAAATTTTGAAAAAAATCAACATTGTATGTAGGGAGAGACTCTTAGCAAACAAGCGAGAGACTCCTAGCAAAAAGAATTTATATTATTGATTCAAATTGTATATAAAATATTAAAGATTAAAAACTTGATATTGTTGTTGATAATACAACATTAACCATATAATAATTATAAATATGTAAATATATGTTAAAGATTCTATGATTCATCATTGATCATATAGATTTTGTTAAATTGTTTATTTATTATTTATTAATGATTCCATACATCAAATAAAACTTTCTAACTTCTTTTTAGAAGACACAAAACCATATTTTGAAGGCACAATTAAATGTGTAAGACACCATACCCTTTCATAACATTTTAGAGCATTCACGCAACAACAATAAAAATATTAAATAATATTAAAAGAATCAAATGTTTATCAAATATTTTTAAAAATGATGAATTTTTTTTTTATTAAAATCAAATATTTAAAAACATAATTAAATGATTTTTTTTTTCAAAATGAAATAAAATGAGTTATCATTTAAATCTATAAAAATCATATGCATAACATATAACATCTCTCTTGGTCTATTAATCTAATTGAAATAGATTATTTAATTTTCTTATTAAAAATAATTATTTAATTTTATTGAAATTATAAAAAGAATAGACTTCCTTACTCTATTTAAAACTCATTATTTAATTTTTCTACCCAAAAATGAAAAGAAAAAATAATAAATGATTTCAAGAACCTCTAATTTTCTACACAAGACACATACAATTTCATGAGGTAGTCACCAAGAAACAAAATTACACAATTTCTAAAATTATATATATATATATATATATATATATATATATATATATATATATATATTGCAATGGATTAAAAAACAATCTATATCATTTTTTCTCAACACTTTTTTTCAGCAACATATGTAGTTTGTTTTAGATGATATTAACAAAAATCACGGGTAGAAAAAAGATGATTAGAAATAAGTTTTCAAAAGAAAAAATGAAAATAAAATACAAAATACTTTTTTGGTTGTGATAAATCATATAATGTAAATGAACTCACTTGTAGTTATGCAAACATGTCAAATTTGTTTGACATCAACCATAATGTAAAATTTCCATTAATGTAGTTCTCTTGGAAGATTGAGTCGATCTTGTCATCTATTTTGTGCATTGCACATTGTAGATTGTCCTCATATGAATACGATGTTTTAGGAGCACAATTTGTGCAATATAACATGTCATTTATATTGAAAAATTCATTGTTATAAGAATTTGTTTACATTCATTGCAGAAGAGAAGGGCACCAAAAGAGGCAAAAAAAACATCACTTGGTTAAAGTACGCCATGACTTGCAAAAATTTTTTGTCATAAGTTTTTGTTAGTACATTATAAAAATCTAATAAAACAAGAGAAATTAGTTGTAAAAATAAATTTGTTTCAATAAAACTTGCCCGATCATTTGTTTTTGCAAGAGTTTGTAAATAAAACTTTGTAAAGTCATCATTGAGTGGTTCAAGGAAACTAAATAAACCTCTTTGTATATTGTAGGATCCCTTTGACCCACTCCTAACCACATTTTTGAAGAGAAACATAGCTAATTTTCCTGTTGTTATAAGTTGTTGGATTTCAAAATATATTTGTTTGTACTAGTCATTCATTTAAATTATACATAAATACATTAAAAACTTTTATTTATTAAAAGATAACACTTTAAAAATCTTAAATTTTATATGTATATTCAAATTTATATAAATTAATACAATTTATAATCATTTAAACTCAAAACATAATATAAAACAAATTAAAAAATTAACTATATTTTTTAATCATAAATAAATTTTATTTTACTATATATATATATAATGGATTTATTGTTTCATTTATATATTTTCTTTATTAATGTCCTTCATCCTCATATGAGGGTGAGGTGGAGCATTAATAGAAAAAATATATTAAAAAATCAATTATATTTTTTAATCATAAATAAATTTTATTTTACATTTTAATCTCACACACATATATATATTCAATAAATTTATTATCTCATTTATATATTTTCTTTATTAATGCTCCTCACCCTCATATAGGGGTGGGGTAGAGTATTAATAGAGAAAATATATTAGTATATTTTCTCTATTAATACCCCATCCTCATATTATATTTTCTCTATTAATGCCCCCACCCTCATATGAGAATGGAGGGCATTAATAGAAAAAATATGAGGATGGGATGAAGCATTAATAGAGAAAATATATTAGTATATTTTCTCTATTAATACCTCCATTTATCCCTATTGATTTCTCAAAGCCCACCCCTATCAACCACAAAGGAAAATAAGGGAACTTAACTGAAATACAAAAGTTGCGGAAAGTGGGGGGATGGTTTTACTTTTTTTTTCTTATCCCCCTGCCATTCCCTCCCCATGGTTTTTAGATTAATAAATGATAAAAAAAACATTAAAAAACAAAAATATATGTAATTATTTTTTGTAATATAAAATTTTATTATGACAAGTTTTAAATGTTTTAATTTTTATTTTAGATGATATAAAAAATATTGTTAATTAATATTCTATATTATTATAAATTTATTAAAATTTTGAAAAAAAAATATTTCTAATTAATATTTTATATCATTATAAATTACATTAGTAAATTTATTCAAATAGTTTGTAGTCAAAATTCTATATCATTATATATTATATTCATAGCTATTTAAGCATTTTTAAATGTGGGGATTTGAACTCCCAATTGAGTTATTGAGCTGCCAGTTACTTAATAACAAAATATAACATAACTTAATACATTATAATAATAATCGTTTTATTAATAAATTTAAATCAAAATCAAAATTAAAAAAACAATAGTAACTACTTATTTTTTAAAATTTTTACATTTAAATTTTATTGGTTTTTATTAAATATTAAATAAAAATAAATAAAATTAATAAATAATTTAAAAAGCTTACACCTCAATCATATTTTTACCATATAAATATTTTATAGTTAAAATTATTTAACATTACAAATTATATTCCTATAATTATTTTAAATATTTTGTAACGCTCATTCTCTAATACTATTTATTATGTATACCATATAAAAACAAATTTATAATTTTTTTAAAATCTTTTAAAAATTTGATATTTAAAAAGAAATATTACTACATAAATTAATGTTAAGTTTTTATTAATAAAAAATAAAATATTATATCTTTAAATATTTCTTCACCTCAAAACAAAATATAGCTTATTATATTATAGTATAGATTAATGACTTACTCTACGTCTATTATTATAATATAACTTAATCTAACTTAATATATTATAATAATCATCATTTTAATAATAAATTCAACTAATAGTAGAATATATGTCACATATACCCTGTTCCTTTTGGATTTGGATTTGAACCTATAACCTTTTAAAAGGAAACACATGTTCTTAACTATTAGGCCCACTTAAACTATATACTAACGTTAATGAACGTGGAAGTTTGATCCTTAACAACCACACCAAGCAAACAACACTTGCTATCCTAATTACAGAGTTATCTACACGTGCTCTACTCCCAAAAATTGACACCTCCTATCCTAATCGAAAATTGACACCTCCTATCCTAATCGAGCCTCACACGCAACAACATAAGGATAAACATAGCTTGAAGTCCAAGTTCATGGTGGGATGAGCGTAACAAAGCCCATGGGAAGATAGAAATTGGAGTGTTTTGAAATTGGAGTATTGTAGAAATTAGAGTGTTCTATCCTCAAAATTCTTCTTTCAAACCATTTTCAATACACCATTTCAATTTAAAAAATACATTTTATTTTTGCTAGATATTTTAGTTATTTATTTTTACCTTTTTTATACCGAGAATAATATTTCTCTGCAATTCTGAATGGAAATAATATTTTTTCGGTTTTGAACGGGAATACTACTTCTCTGTGGTTTTGAAATCTGAACGGAAATAATATTTCTCCACGGTTTTGAACGGGAATACTACTTCTCTGTGGTTTTGAAATTAATATTTCTCCGCAGTTTGGAACGAGCATAGTAGATGTCTGCGGTTTTGAAATTAAGATTATATATCTAGGGTTTCAATGCAAATAATATTTTAATTTCTAAGATTATATATCTAGGGTTTTGAACAAGAATAATATTTATTTGTTTATTTATTTTTTAGGAGATATTTTATTTCTAAGATTATATATCTAGGGTTTTGAACGGGAATAATCTTTGTAGTTTTTACCTTTTTTACCCAGAATAATCTCTGTAGTTTCTCTGGACTTCTCCGTGGTCTTCTTTGTGGTCTTCAGAACTTATTTTTTGGCTTCTTCAAAGGGTTGAGCATTTGAACATCTGAAATGAGGTGAGTCACTTTTTACTTTGATTCAATTTTAATTTTAGGTAAAGAGATTTAAATAT
>ML792154.1:508200-529999 GCA_009831015.1 Picea engelmannii | reverse complement strand
TTAAACTTGCAGGGGCTTCCAAATTCCTTCGGGAATTCAATTAAAATATCTTGATTTGAACGGGTGCCATTTATTCCGAAAGACGGGAAACATTCCCACGCTTGAACACCTAGATCTTTCCGGCTGTTGTAAAATTGACCCATTGCCTTGGCAAGTGTTTTTCTAAAGGTCCATAGCAATATTAGTCTTGGCCAACACAAACTTAAAAGTATTACCAGATGAAATCGGATATCTAACCGATTTAGATCTGGAAATTGGAGGTAATAAGCTACGAGTCGAGAATTCTACTTTTATAAAGTTGAGTCACGTTTAATTAAAATTATATTTAATATTTTAAAATAAATATATGAAATATTTAAATATAAATTGAATTTATGATATATATATTAAAACGAATATTTTTTTATTTCTATCAAAGTATATTATAAATCAAATTTTATTTTTAATATTTTAAAGTAAATATAATAAATTCTAAAAATAAATGTTAAAATATAATATTAGTAAATATAATTTATATACATATATTATTACCTAATCTTATTTTTATACTACTTTTAAAATTAAAATCAATGTTAAATTTATGAAAAAATAGAATGTAATAATTAAAATAAGTATTAAAATATATTATTATCTAAACTTATATATATATATATATATATATATATATATATATATATATATATATATATTTTAAAATCAAAATCAATGTTAAATTTATGAAAAATAGTGTAATGAGACAATTCTCCATATGAAAGTAAGCATTGAAATGCAAAAGAATAACAGAGCCTAAATGAATGGGATAGGGATTGCAAACTCTTTGATCAATATAACTCACAAAAGATTAGAGTTGATGGTAAATATAAACTTCGAATATTTCTTAATTAAAGAGATAGAGATAAAAGTTTCAATTAGAGTCCTGTAAAGACATTAAATATAAATTTAAATCATAGTCCTGCAAATTATTTTCTTTTTCTTCTTTGGTTAGAGCTCGTTGTAATGTTAAAAGTAGTTTACGGTCTTCACAAAATCGTAGATTTTTTTTTCTAAAGAAAATTTCTCTTTATATTCATATTTTACTATAAAAGTGTACATAACAATCTTTTACGACAAAAAATATACCATTGGTTGCCAATAACTATACAAAACATTGTTGCCTCTAGCTAATCAAAACATTGCTTTTGGAGAGGATATGTAACCTCCTACTATCACTCCAGCTATGTCATAGAGTCCCTTGATTACAACAAAAACTTTATATAGTCACTAAATAAAAAACTTCTCCAACAAAAGATATTGGACGAAGGCACTCTAAGCTTAATATAAACTTAAGAACATAGTAGGGCCCTCATGAACCTCTTCACATAAGTAGTATGCAATGTATCCTGGATGCCTCAAGAGCGCTTGTTTTGATAGACGATCTACCTCTTGGTTGTCTTCCCGGTATACATGGCCAAAGGATATGTCCCTAAACAATTTGATGATATCTGTTATTCTTTCTTTCCAACACTCCAAGGTGACCACCTGTAGAGAGCCTTTCCCCTTTAGCCAATCAATGACTATTCTTGAGTCTCAAAAATACATAGTCGAGAAGCTAGAGTTAATAACGCCCAACCCCCCAGAAGTTTAGCTCTGGTGTTTGTTCCAACTCCACAATTTATCGTCCACTTATATAATGCATGCTCCCTAATCTTTATCACTCCACCCGCTCCACTGTGTTCACCATTTTGTTGTGAAGCCCCATCAAACCATCCAGTAATCTTTTGCCCAATGATCATTCCTTTTGGTGCTCTCGGGACTGGAGTATGAATCTGTTTCTTTTTGGCTTCCAATGCAACCAATGATAAGTAGACCACCTTCTGAAAGGAAGGAAGACCTGATTAAAAAATAACATAGTTCCTTTCTAACCAAATGTACCAGCATATGTAAACAGGTAATGTTGGAACCGAACGATTATGATCAAACCAACATTTCATACATTCCAAAATTGTGGAACCGCGCCACCCGGATGAGTGAGGATACACAATTTTTATTTTATACCATACCCGAGAGGTGAAGGAACAATTCACAAACAGGTGATTAACCGAATCCCCAAAAATCCTGCAAAGTTGACAGATACCTGGTCCCAACATGACCTCTATGTTGAAGAATGCCCCATGTGAGGACTCTATATTCTTCTACCAACCAAATAAACAATTTAAGCTTTAGTGGACAATCCCAATTCCACATCATCTTCCTCCAACCTCCAGTTTTGTTCGTCCATTGTTTAGTCATGATGGCGTTATAAACATTTTTTGCAGTTATATGTCTGGAGGAATCACCACCCGTCCAAATCAATACATTTGGTTGACTCTACAACTGTACCCCCGACTCTATCAATGCCTTCCTGTACCCCTCCCATTCAATCACCAGAACTCCCGACAGGTCCAAATCCTCGTTATCAATCCAAGTGGAGCAAATAGTGCCAGGGAGCAATACTAGGCTGGCCTGATATAGATAATGAACATTCTTATGATTTAGTTCCTAAACTAGAGCGTCGGACAAGAACGCCTTTTTTCCCATCCCCAAGAGAAAATATTTACCAATAATGATAGAGTGTCCCGAGCTCGGGTTCCAAGCAATCCAGTGAAGCAGAAGAGGAATAGATTTTTGGAGAGTTCTCCAGGTCTATGAGCCCTGTGGCACTAAACACTCAGTCGATCTCAACCATCTAGTAACAGACCCACAGGGTAGGTACTTGTCTTTAATAACACGTTTCCAAATGCCTATGTTCACCAGTACTCTCTATAGGGTGTTGGTCATTAGAGCCCGATAAAAACTGAAGAGATTTCTCATCCCCCAACCCCCAAATTTTTTTGGGTGCACTATAAACTCCCACTTGCAAAAATGATACCTCTGTTTTTGTTTTCCCCCGGTCCATAGGAAAGAGAAGACTAGTTGGTGGATCCTGTTGAGAACCGAGAAAGGAATATGTTCCATAGCTAACTAGTAGACAGGTTGGCCTTCCAAGACACCCTTGATCAGAACATAGCGTCCTCCGATAGTGAGACACCGATTGCACCAACTGTTGATTCTCTTTTCAAATTTAGCAATGAGCCATTGCCAATCATCCGCCTTATATCGATTCGGTTTTAAGAGATAACCCAAATACTTGAAACCTTCCGAGAGGGATACAAAGCTATATTGAAAAACTGACTTAAAAATTTCCAGAGTGTCCTCCGCTACTACAAAGTGGAGACAAGTCGACTTTTGGATATTTATCACAAGCCTAGATGCTCCACAAAAGACCCCCAGAATTCTATGAATCTCCTTCCATTCTTCCAAAGAAGCTTTTGACATAATGATTATATCATCCACAAAAAGAAAATGTGGTATATTTATAAGCTTGGAAACCTTAATACCTGTCAGCTTTCCTTTAGAATGGGATTTTTTAAGAGATAGGCTCAGTCCTTCCATCACAAGAATGAAAAGAAGCGACAACACAGGGCAATCCTGTCCGAGAGCTCTTCCACCTTGGATGGAATTTTTCGATTCACCATTAATCAAGATAGAAAAAGTTGTTGAAGAGACACATCCCATGATCCAGTTAGTTGTCGTCAAGCCGAAACCACTTTGGATGAGAATTAGGTAGAGGAAATCCCAATTTATACAATCACACGCCTTCTTTAAGTCAAGTTTTAGAATAATAGCTTGTAACTTTTTCATATTAATACTGTGCAGACATTCTTGGGTTGTACCTATAGCATCTAGGATCTGCCTCCCTTTGAGAAAGCCCAAATGTTCCTCAGACAGAGCCCGAGATAGAATTGATCTAATCCTCTTTGCTAAGATTTTTGAGATAATCTTATAACACAAGTTACACAGTGTAATCGACTGAAAATCTCCCAAGGTTGATGGACAATTAACTTTTGGAATAAGCACGATAAAAGTCGAATTTAGCGCCTTATTAATTACTCCAGTAATTCTAGATTATTCCACAGCTTCGAGCAAGTCCTGCCTAACCAGTTCAAAAAAGAAAAGAAAGAACTCCACTGTCCATCCGTCGGGCCCTAGACTTTTGTCCTTGGAAAACACTTTCAACACCTCAAGTACTTCTGCATTGGTGACAAGACTCTCGAGGGTATCAACTTCATCCTCTTCTATGATTCTTGGAAAGATTCTAACCAACTCGATCTGATCTATAATGGAAGTTGGCCCCGTATCCTGAAAAAAGGATTTGAAAAAACTATGAATTGTTTCCTTTATATTCTCTTGCCATGAATGTACACAACCTTGATCATCCTTTATTTCCCATAAGTGCCTTTTTTTTCTTCTATAGCTAGAAAATCGGTGGAAAAACTTGATGTTGTTTCCCCACTTTTGATCCAGATTGCTTTGCTTTTTTGGCGCCAGCACTCCTCATCAACAATTAGTAGCTTCTTGTGTTCCACCTCTAATGGTTTAATATGAAAATATATCTCTTGACAATCCACACCCCGTGCCTTCCATAAGTAAAGAGTAGACAAGTTTTCTTCTAGTGTTTCCAGAGCTATCTTTTCTTGTAATCTTTTTTCCCTAGACCAGATATTTACTCGAGATTTTAGAAATTTTAGTTTCCTTACTAACCGACCTTGAGCCCCCTCTTCCCTATCGACCTGTAGTGAACCCCACACCTCTTTAACCAAAGATACAAAACCATCATCCTGTAGCCAGTCTGGATTGAATTTGAAAGGATGTGCAACAGTTGGGAAACCCACGCCCAATTGTAGTAATACAAAGGCATGATCGGAAATGTAGGGATATTCCACCCATGTCCTGAAACGATTAAGAGACAAAAGTAGATCCTCTAATACTAAAACTTTGTCAAGTCTTTTTAGAATTTCATCCACTCCACATCTTCCATTTCTCCAGGTAGTAGTCACCTCCGCTGGCAAAATGTCGATCAGTTGGTTTCTACGGAACATTTCTTTTAAGAATAATGCCAATGGATCGAAAAATGTTCTCGCTTCCCAGACTTCATCAGCACTAGAAGTGAAGTTTAAATATCCAACGATAATCAGATCTCCCTTTGCCAGCAGTCCCAAGCCTTCCACCTTTTCCCAAAATCGCTTGCGCTCATTGCACGAGCCATATACATTTAAAAAATTGATCCTTTTGTGGTCGGATACACAGAGACCTGTCAATAATATACCGCCACAACTTAAAAAATGCGTTAATATAAAATCCTTTGGGTCCCATGCCACTAGAAGTCCACCCGAATTCCCTAAAGCATTTACAACACAAACCATCCAATTTGGTCTTAAAGAGTTCACAAACATTTGAGCCTATTCCTTGAAAACTAGAGTCTCTTGTAGGAAGAGGATATCAGGAGATGTTTTGAAGAGTAGTCTTCTCATGGAGGCCATGTTTAGGAGTACCCCTACCCCTCTAATATTTAGCGAGAGGAGGATCATTATTTTTCCTTTGCAAGGGATTTCATGCCTCTAAGGGCCCCCTGATCTAAATGTGAATCCAAATGATGTGCTGAAAATGAAAGGTTGGTACCCAACTTCTTGTGGTAGCTCGGGGTTTTTATTTGAGAAACCTCCAAACCAAGGCCATAAGACCATGCTAAATCCATCCCAGTAGGCTCCCCAGAACTAGTAGATGCCCCTAGAATTCCCCTAAACTCAGAATCCTTGTAAACTTCCTTACCCAGATATGTCGGAAGAGGAATAGGCTCAATGACCTCCCTAGTGGGTGAAACCAATGTGTTTATCAGACTATCCAAGACCGGGTCACTAGCTACAACCCTCGAAGACCTCAAGTTTGAACAACAATCTTTTGCAAACCTTTTGGTCAGAGGTTTTGTTGGAAAAGGCTCAAGGGAGGCCACGAGCTTGGGTATGGGATCCACACTATCCACTACCTAAGCTGGAATCAAAATAATAGGTTTAACAACCTTCCCCAAGAGAGAACCTAACTGTGGTAACCTTTTGGACGTGTAAATTCTATCCAAGTGGTCCCTCTCCCAAGAAGTCAATGAAAAATAAAGAGATGGACATAGAGACTTGAGATTACCGACAAAGATGTCGATCGAGATCCTAGGTGCGTCTTCATCACTTGAAGCTGCATGCCCCCCCACATCATGCGAGTCCTCCAAATCCATGTAGATATCCTTAGACTAATCCTCCCAAGACTCCTCCAGGTCATGCGAACACTGTGCAGAAAGACAATATTTATGCAAATGGCCAGTTCGTCTACAGAGGGAGCACCAAAATGGTAGCCCTAAGTAATCCAGACGTTGCACAAATAGATGTCCCCGCCAGTCAATTTCGAGAGATTCGAGCAACCCTGCATGTATGTCCACCTCAACTAAAACTTTGGCCAACTAAACCTCGACTTTGAATAAACATCCCAACACATTACCTATCTCCTCTAGCATCTTGGAATTCCACAACTGTAGCGGAAGACATGGGAGAAGCACCCATAGATGTCGAAAACTGAAATTTTCGGTGCTTGGATTGAAATGAATGTGCCACTGTTCGAGCATTAAGATCCCTCCATCAAAGTTCCAGAACTGACCTAAAATGAGCTCTGTATCCTCGGGAGATTTGAAAACAAACGCCATCCATCCTCTCGGTAATGAAAGCACCTCCAAAGACTACCCCAGAACTAGTTCCTAGGTACTCACTATCCAAGCATCCAACAGTCTTTTGCAGCGTGACCTGTAGGCGTATCTACCCGCCAACACACATAGGGATAGAGTGCAAGAGTCTTCTAATCCCATGTCCACCCCCATCACCATCCTCCTCTTGGTGTTTTTCGGCTTCCACACACTCGCGACATGTTTCACAAACCCCCTCTTTGTTGGATTACGACCACCCAAAGTATCTTCAGTCTGGTTGTTTGGAAGCTTCGATATATCAGGGAGCTTAGCGCCCTCGACACCAGAGTGTATACCCGACCCACAGTTCTTCTGGGTGAAACCTCCCCCCTCCTTACTACCCAAAACAATAGGCGAGGTTCTCTGTGTGTGAAGAGTGGCTTTACAGGGCTGTAACAAACTCTGCTTACCAACTAATGGAGAGGTCGTTGTATCTGAGGAGATGTCATTTAAGTTGGCATTGAAGTTGCAAAAACCCACATTAACCCTACTCAACTCGTCCATCGAGAGAAAATACCTTCCTTATCCCAAATCTCCTCGTCAGCCGCACCCATGAGTGCGCTAGCCTCAGATTCCATGCCAAGTCCTCCCCCAAGTGCCTGACAGCCTGCCACCTCAGTTCTAAAGTCGAATCATAGCATTATAGACAGTTAAAAGAGTTAAATCTTGTTAAAGAAGGAGAGGACAAATGGGGGGATAATCAATGACCCCTGTCCAATCGAAGAATCTTCCCCTGTTATTCTGCCTCCAACTATTACATGTACAAAGAAGCTTCCGCCATAGTTGCTTCTCTACATAACGTATTGACCCACAAATAAGTTAATAGAAGTGGGCCCAAAGAAAATCATATCCACCGACCGCCAAAGTTGGGGGCTCGGTCTCTAATTGTAACTCTACCATTTGGGGCTCGATCTCCTGTAATGTCGGTTGTAGGTTTAATGGCAGAGCAAAGGGATTAGGACTTGTCAACTGTTTATTTTTGAAGACATGTTACATGTCATTTCTTTTTACATAAGTTAGTGTTTTCATTACAACAAGTAACATAAAGAAATTTCATGGTTGAAAATTTCCTTATGAAAAAAAAAATGTGTGAAGTCAAAGCGGTAGAGTGGAACCACAAAACCGTAGATTCTTTTAGAATATGTGGTAGAGTGTATAATGAAGTTTAGTCCATCCAAGGTAAAACAAAATGTTAAAAAGCAATCATCTCACTTAAGATATACTTGAACCTCGATTATATTAACGATTCAAGTATTTCCCTTTTAAAGGCTGAGGAAATCCTAGGGAAAATTGCATATTAACGAACTCTAAGGTCTCTGAAATCATTAGGTTATATACTTTATGCTCATGGATTAGGCCTTATATGATTAGTCTAGATAACCTCTAATGATACTAATGGCAGTAATTTAAAAAGGTACACATCACATGTTTATTTAAATAATCATAGTCGTTCTCAACTTTCCTATTGATCTCACATCGTTAATAATTGTTTTCTTAAGGCATGCGGAAAACAAAAACTTTGCATGCAAGCCAGAGAAATCGGACATCCATTGGCAACTAACTTGTTGAGCGACATTATATAAGATTTGTGGTCTTAGGGCATAAGCAATATCGAGTTGCAGCTCCTTTGTCATCTAAGAATTGTTATGTGCATATTACTTTTCGGCTAAAGCTTCATATATTAATAATGGCACTTTGTTGGATTACACAATTTGCCAAATGCTATTCCCTAGTTTTAAAAGGAATTCTTCGAACTCAAAGATTTATATAGAGGAGTTTATAGAAAAAAAGGGAAGAGAAAATGTTTTCAAAACCCCAACTTTAGTTTCAGTAAGGCTTGTCTTATTTCCAGAGTAAAATGCAAGGTTTCATTTGAATTTATCATGAATTTATCAAACCTTGTTTTCTAGGTCTTGTAAGTCAATGTCTTATTTCCAAAGTTTCATTTGAATTTATCATGAATTTATCAAACCCTGTTTTCTAGATCTTGTAAGTCAATGTATTATTTCTAGAGGAAAATAATCAAATGTATTATTTCCATACAGTCAAATAATCAAATGCAAAGGTTTTATTTCTATTTTATGAATTTATCTAAACCAATTGAGATAAAAATCCAAGTGATATCGTGAAAACTATATATATCAAAGATAAAAACAAAACAATCTATAACAGAGGTAAAAATACAAAGAACAACTCATATTAATAGATACCAGTAGCCTCTTCCTTGCCAATCAAATGAACAGTCTCTTCCTTTCTAGCGCCAGAAGTTCAACTATGCTTTCAACTGCTCACTAGACATCTTCATTATAGCTATAAGCTAAATCACTAAATAAACCACCACCGAGCTCCTCTTATCCATTTATGACTTATTAAATGCATTTTAATTAAAGCTCAGTTTTCTTTGGAATGTATATTAATCAAAGATCATTAAAGATTTGTTTTCTGCAATGCATATTAATTAAAGATCTTTTTTTGGGGAGACTAGTTCTTATGAGTATGATTTGAAATGTGGCAACCCTTCAGATCTCAATATCTAGACATTTATGATCTCAATATCTAGACAGTTATGATTGTCCTACAAAATATCTTATTTTATTTATTTGTAATAATATTTTATTTGCACCAGGGTGGCAGGAGCGGGAGGGGTCATCATATGCCCACGAGGAAATCAAACACTCACCTTCCACTGGAGCCTCGAAATTGCATCCAATAATCAAGACGAAGCCTATGCTCTGTATCAAGGACTTCTCCTCACCAACGATATGAACATCCACTCCCTTTTGGTCATTAGCGATTCTAAGATAATCATAAATCATGCCCGCAAAGGCTCCCACCCCCCGAATATCCACTTAAATGCCATATTCCATCGAATATTGACAATTATCAAACACTTCTACAATGTTTCATTTTTTCATGTTCTCAGACGCAATAATCAAATGGCCGATACTCAAGCGAATATGGAAATCACTCTGTAGCCGGGTTCGTTGGTTGTCAATGGACTCACACAACTAAGGCCCATTCAATGATCCTGTCACCCATCTGACAAGCACTCGACAACTGGCGGCCAACTCACTTGTTCGCTCAGATCGACACTTGGATTATGAATTTGGCCACCAACGTGAACCCTTCACGTCACAACACCTCTCCTCTGACTCCACCACTTGGCTCTTGGATATGGGCCCTCACGCTGATATACCTCACCTCTTGCCACCTTCATGTTCCCTCCTTCACCTCAACACGTGCCACTCTTTACACACCCTCCATCTCCCCCGGCTTGGGAATTCACTTCGACACTTTTCCAACTGCTTCAAATCGTGGTAACAAGACCTGGAGGGGGACAAATTTTCTTAGCATGACTCCATGGGAGTACTATCCATTTAATTCGGGCAATGTGAGCAATACCAGGATCAACAGAGGGCATGATAGCAGTTCGTGTGCCCATTCAAAAATGGGTAAACGAAATTGTCCTCTGAATCTTGCGCAAATGATGGAACATATCAAAAGAAGCATGGTGCATTACATGAGCCTATTTCATACTCAGAAGAAGAGAGAGAACTCTACCCCTCCTTCGATTGTAGATATCGGCTCTTGCATAATTCAAATAGGCAGTGAAAACAATCTCAACAAAATGAGAAGGAACACAGGCAGCCATCGCACCATCTTAGTGGAAGAGCATGAGGAATTGGTTAATACGATGCAAATTCTGCAAATCCATCTAAAATCCCTCTCAACTCAAGTCCTAACCATAACGAGAATCACCATCAACACTGGGTAGAGCATCAATGAACAAAGGACGAATGCGAGGCACTAAGGAAACATATAGAAACTCTTCAGTTGGGGGCTGGACCTGTTTCACCTTCGGCTTCCCCAACATCTTTTGTAGCTATCTCTGATGAAGCCTCATCTCCTAGACCTCGACTGGACCTAAATATGAGGCTATCAGCAAAAGAAGAACCTCCAACACCAGACGAGAACAATATTTAAGTGTATGCTCTATTTAACAGTTTTTTTGTTAGGCTCTTACTGTATGATCTTTACTGTAAAAGCTCTGATCGGCTTTAGAATAGTATAAATTCTTGCCTCCGCTCACCACATACCCACTAGGAGCCTACAGGGAGGCAAATTTTGTAATTACAGGTCCTGCAAATCAATTTTTGTACTTCTCTTGCGATTATTCACAACACTTTTAATATAATTTTTCTTTGATTTTTGTTAAAAAAATAAAATTTATTTGCAATATCTCCCTCTGATGATATTCAATAATTGCAGTTGTATTGTTGTACTTCGATTGATCTTCATTTTAATTGCATTGATATTCATAGTTATTTTATTGAACTTATATTTGTCTTTTTTTTATATTGCTCATGTTTTTAATTGATTGTAGTTTTTATTATTTTTAATTTGATACACTGAACAAAGGAAATAACATTAAATAAGTGTAGGACAAAAAAATCAAGTAGTAATACAACTCACTACATCTAAGGACATATGACAATTTTATATAATTTTTTAATTTAAAATTTTAATTTTTTGTCTAATAATTTCACATCCAACAGGGGTAAATAGTCATTTCATTGCCTTCAACCAATCATAAAATAGTTTTTTTTAATATTAAACATTAAAAATTAATTTTTATTTTTCAAAATATTCAATTTAATAGATAAATATTATAAAATATTATAGAAATTTTTTATTGGGATACAACAGTCAAAACAATTTGACTGAAAATCGATTACTATATTAAGTAGGGACTAATACTATATAGATATTTATTTAAATGAAATATGTTTAAATTTTTTTGAAATTATTAAAGCTTTTTTTGAACTTTTCTTTTGGAAAAAAATATTAATTAGATTAATTATAAAATTTGAAGCTATTATGTACTTTTAAAAACTTAGTTCACTAATAAAAAAAAATATTATTATTATGATTATCTTATTATTATATATATAATTTTAACAAGAATGATTTTAATTGTATTTAGAAAAAGATGTGGATTTTTCTAAAAACAACTTGAATTACAATCTGTGTATAGGCTAAATGTGCATCATAAATGTCTGATGTCTTAGTTCCTATACCTATCTATAATCTCTGAGTTGAATTGATGCAGTTTATACAAAAATGTCATGGGAATATGGCTACAAAGGAACATATCAAATACAAAACTTTGTTAAATGCGAAAAACTAATGAAAATGAAGATTTGTGTCCACCTGGTTCTGCTAAGAGGCCTCGTTCTCCTGAGTTGCTACTGGGTCTGGGTGTTCTGCTTGCATTGTTGTTGGGTCAATAGGAGAAATCAAATGCATTTGTAGGCGGGATGCTTAGTTTGAAGCTTTGGATTATGCGAATACAGTTGGATAATTGTGCTCTTGGGCGCCTTGTTGTTGTTGGGACTAGCGAATGGAGCAAATCAAAGTTGAGTTCATGTTGACAACACACATGACTAGGGCCAATTTCTCATTGTGGTGTTGCTCATGGGAATGAAATTTCTTAGATTGTTGTTCCATTTGGGTTTTAAGTGCTGCAATTTCCTCTTGTTTTGAATGTACGCATTCATGTATTCTACCAATGGCACATTCTGAGCACTGGCATTCACCCCTACTATGATGCCACATAATTGCGAGGGACTGTTGACGTTACAACGACAATATGAGAGGTTAGATCTTAATTGAGTCAAACTGAAACCAAATAGTGTCGCCACCTTTGAGATTCAAGTGAATATTGCCAAACAATAGAACGTGATGGATAAGAGCCAACATCATGACATTGGTGAAATACGTTCCGCGCGAGATGATGACGGGGGATGAGGCCAAGGACGTATGTCCCATAAATCTCGAGGTCGTGAGAATATTTTTGCAGGGGGGGATTGAGACGTACAAAGTACCAGTTCCCACATGAGAATATAACTCAACAATACCAATTACCATCTATAGCATGAGAGTATAACTCAAAAATACATAAGAGAATGGTTATTAGAATAATAGAGTCTCTCCATGCAAATGAATGTCATCAAAAGGAATGAAATACATCACTATATTGTTCAACTCAAATGCATGAATGGGGGACACAAGGAAATATATATTTCAAAATTATTAGGAGGTTTGAATCCCAAAAGAGATGGATTCTCTCACACTCCTCAAGGCTTGCACTCAACCCCCACACTCTTTGTTAGTGCTCAAAAGCACACCATCAAAGTTGTATGTTTCCTCATCAACTTTTGTCCAGATCTTTGGTTCTTGTGTTGTTTCTAGTAAAAAATTCATATGCCAAACCTTCATCTTGCTAGCCTCTTTCATTTTTTGTTGCTTATGAGTCTCTAGGAAGGTGATTTAGTTCTTATCATGTCATGCTTATCATAAACCTAGGTTCAACTTTGAGCCCTTTTGCTTTCATTTGAAATAACAAATTTGGTCTTTGATTTAACCTTTTGAGCCTAGGATTTCATTACCTATCTTGACAAAAACAAAATGGTTTTGACCTAGATTCACTAAGAAGATATTTGGGTAGCATTTTACATTTTTGGGAAACAAAATCTCTTTTTGGCTTTTAAGCCAATATTGGCCTCTCGAGCTTATAATTTGGGCTAAAATTTTTGGGGCCCACAAGCCCAATATCAAAGTTAATTCTAAGGTAGATGCCAAATGGGATTTCAATATCCACAAGTCAAACACCTATCACAAACACAACAATGGTTATCCTAGCGCCCAAGCACCAACCTACATGGAGGAGGCGCCCACCGGGGGCTTTCATATTGCACTATGGGTCGAATATGTACTTAAATGTTGGTGTATATAAACACCAAACAAGTCTTGTCACCCAACAAATGTGGTATATATCCCACAACGAAAAAATGAAAATACAACATCGTTTATCCTCCAAGGGCCTAATTGCTAAATGTTCAAGCACTATGCCACAACAAATTTTGAATTTCACAGTTGCTAGGTGTTAAATGAATGGTTCTCTACTGAAACGAGGGATATTTTGTCATTTCTGCAAATGATCATAATGCACCAAGCGTTGAAGGATGAAATTCCACGAAATCTCTAGATATGAAATAAAAGGCCAAATGTCAAACTCTTAAACACGCAAATGGCAAGAATCATTGGATTTGGCCTGCCATCACAGGAAAACAAAAGGATCTTGTTGAAAAAATCAAGCCCAAATGAAGCTCTTCTTGTATGATTTCAACATCAGACTGATGCATAGTGTATACAAGGAAACGTCTGTTGGAGAAATGAATTTGGATTCATATGCTCTCTGAGGTGTCCATAGCTTGAACACCAATCATCAATACAAGGGAAAACACACCAGACTGTGCCAAGAGGAAGAGGCAGTGAACATGCACTTCGCCTTGCATTGTAGCAGTCATTATTTCATGATGCAGTGTTTTGTGCCTTGGACATTTATGCATTTTTCCGCCAGCACAATTTTGTCAACAATTTGGTATTCTTTGTGGTTCTTAGGATCACAAAAAATCTGTTGTGAGTTCATATTTATGAGAAACTTCAAAGCCTCTAGCACCTAATTGACAAGCCATAACGCCATCAAGTTATTCATCAACATATCAAAGAGGTTCTTATGACAGTGTTGGTGTTGGAGGTTATGCTTTCAGAATAGTAACCACAAAGAAGATGCACATTTGGTTTCAAACTTGAACATTGTTGAAAAAATTGGAAGTTTTGAAATCAATCATGTATTTGCACATAGCCAAAGGTTAAACAGTGAGGCAATAGTTGATTTTGTAAAGGCCCTCTACAAGGTCTCCATGGATTCACTGAGAAAACTAGCTATGAAGTTTCTAGAATGAGAGGATCTCAGTTGTCAGTATCAAAGTTATAGGTGGCAGTGCCAGCTTGTATCAACCATTTTGCAATGCCAGGCGCTGTGAAATCATGATCTGGATGTTTTGGAGGAACATACAGTCAAAAATTGGGAAGATAAGGTTATGAAAACTTCTATCAGTTTAGTTGAAAGCTAGAGGGACACCTGACCAAGGTAGATGCTCTCAAATCACAGGTCAATCAAAGCACAACCCTGATTTTGAGGAGACAGTTAAGGGACACCCTGAAATTCAAGGAAAAAACCAGTGATTTCAGGATCGGTTAGAGACATATGAAAACTAGACTTCAAATTTCCAGGTTAAGGATTCAACAACAGAAAGAGAATCGACTCCTGTAGTCCCAACAACTCGAGACACCTGGTCCCGTTCTAGTTTTTGTGGCAAGAGTGTTTCTCATTTACTATTTTTATTAAAATCTGTAAAATCTTGGGAGTTTTTTTGGAGAGTTGTAAAATACTCGAGAGGTCTTTAGGAACAAGGGGAATGTAGATATATCAGTTTGTAAGATGGAGGGGAAGGGGGTTGTAATCTATTACTGCTATTGAAGAATAATAAGAGTTGTAATTTCCAGACTGTAATTATTTCGTTTTATGTGTCTTCTTATTTGAATATATCACAGATTTGAGGATCAAAGGGTGGAAATGGTTTATGGATCCCTAAGCAGCAGATGATCTATTGTATTTTTCCCATTAGTCATTGTGCTGTATTTTTGCCCATAAGTTATTTTCTATTCAAGTATTTGTTGATTCATTTGTTGGCATAGGGGCAGACCTAGGGGAAGACCCAGGGTTCAACTCTAATAGTGCACCAAAAAACCCTAACTATTGGCCCTTACGACAACACCTGCGAAGCATATGAAGTCTCACCCAAAGTAGCAATAGAGGGGGTTGCAGGACACAGGTGTCTACAACCAGAGAAAATGAAAGATGATGCCAAAACAACAGTGCAAAATAACCTAGATATTCTTAACAATATAATTCTTAACTTCACGAAGTTAGTTATATCATCTTATCTTCAACAGGAAAATAACAGTGTAATAACAGTAAAAGATATCAAATAACAAAGCATCAACCACATAGAAAAACATGATTTTACGTGGTTCACCCTCTCCCTAGGGATACGTTCATAGGACTATGTTTATTGATAGAATAGAAGAAAATATACAGTTCTATCTACGCACTCAGCTGCAGATCCTTCTCTATCTCCTAACCTTGCGCACCCAGCCGCAGAGTTGATCTTCGCACCCAGTTGAAGACCCAAAATACAAGAATACTCCAAAACATAACACTTCTACATCTCAATACCACTATCGCCTCCTCCTCTCAACTCTTCTATACCTCTATTTATACATTCAATTACTCTTAGAGAACCCTAGACCGAAGCCCAGGTGCTAAAACCCTAGATCCATATTTCCCAAACCCTAGGTTCACATAACCCTTATTTTAAGGACTTCACTGAATCGTTCTTCCTTCTTCTCTGCGAGGTGCTCCAAAGCACCCATTAGTCTCTTCTTCCACTTGCTGACTTGTCCACGATCTATCTTCTTTGTTGTTTTGTCTTCCTTAATCTTCTATTTCACTGGATTGTTTTCCTTGTTTTATGATTCTTTAACCACTTCGACCCTTCCTTGGTTTGTGTGCCTTCCACACACTTCATAATTTTTTTTTCTTCTTCCTTAATATTCTTTTTCTTCCTTAATACATGACCAAGGGTCAACAAGCCCCCAACACTCACATGTGACTCGTCTCGAGTCACTGCAGGGTTGAGCCTTTTGTATTACTTCGAATGCAGATTGCGCAGAGCAACCTATGTTTTTTTCTTTGTCCCTCCCTATTGTGTGCAGACTGTCTTTTCTGTGTCTGGTACCCAATTTCAATTGCACCTGGTACCTAGACTCTTCCTTTTCTTTTACTGGGAGTTGCGAGGCATTTGGTTGTCACAATACAGCTTCAACCGACTCCCATTTACCAAAACATCCTTCCATTCTCCATTAAGAGTCTTCAACTACACAACTCCACCTTATGTAACATATACAACCTCGAATGGCCCAAGCCAATGTGTCCTACACTTTCCTGAACTTGCTATCATATAAAAGTACCAAATCTCCTTGTTTAAATGCTTTCTTCTTGATATGTTTGTCATGGTAAGCCTTTTCTCGTTCTTTTTGTACCTGCTGATGAAATCTTGCAATGAACCTATCTTCCTCTAGTTCCATTAACTGTGTGAGCATGTCTTGAACAACGCCGATGTCATCCATACCTATAAATGCTGCAATTCTTAAACTAGGAACCAAATATTCCATAGGTACCACTATTTCCTAACCATAAACTAACTTGAAGGGAGTCTGAGATGTTAAAATTTTTCAAGTAGTTCGATAGGCCCATAACACTATTGGAAATCTCAAATCCCAATCATCTTTGTTAACACTGCAAATCTTAGTTAACGTTGTCTCCAAAATACCATTCACCTGTGGGTGATATGGTGTGCTCTTCTGATGGTGAACTTCAAACTCCTGAGTTAAGGCTTCAATAGTTTTGTTAATGAAGTGTTTGCCTTGATCACTCATAAAGATCTTCGGGCATCCAAATCTGGTTATGATATCCTCAAAGATGAACTGCGCAACTGTAGTTGCACTACAGTCCCTAAATTCTCTTTCTTCTGCCCATCTGGTCAAATACTCTATAGCAGTGATAATGTATTGAGCTACTGTGCACTTTCCTGGTGGGTTGATAGGTCCCACAAAGTCAATAGCCCATTTCTCAAATGCATGTAACGTTAACTGAGGTGCTAAAGGCATCTCATCCCTTCTAGAAGGCTTCCCTATTCTTTGACATACATTGCAACCTCTGTAGTATTCCTTAGCATCCTTATGTAAAGTGGGCCACCAGAGGCCAACTCTGAGAACCTTCTGCGTTGTTTCTTTCCCTGCATAATTTCCTCCTGTGATGCCTTCATGTGATTATGCAAGAATCAATGGTATTTCTGACTCCATAACACATCTTCTTAAGATCTCATTTGGTCCCATCTTATATAACTGTCCAGCTATAAGTTGAAAATATGCAACGCGGACTACCAACTGCTTCTTCTGAATAAATGTATACTCATGAGGTGCCATTCCTATGGATAGGAACTGGACTATCTCGGGGAAGTGATCATCAACTTTCATGATTCCCAACAACTGTGTGTCTAGTAGTGTATCATCCAAACTGGTAGGTTCCTCTCCATTTTCTAACCTAGATAAGTGGTCAGGTCCTTTATTCACTCTTCCTGGCTTGACCAGAATCTCAAAGTCATACTCCTGGAATAATAATAGCCATCTGCATATTCTTCTCCCCAACACTGGCTTGTTGACTAAGTACTTTAATGAAGAATGATCAATAAACATCTTAAAATGTCCTCCCAACAAGTAGTGTCTAAACTCTACAATGCATATACCATAGCTAAGCCTTCTCATTCAGTGGTAGTTTAATTCATTTCAAATGTAGAAATCTTCCTGCTATAAAAGGATATAGGGTGGTCAATATCTCTTGCACCTGGCTGTGCTAAAACCGCTCCTACTTCAATGGATGAAGCATCGACATGAACATGGAATTCCTTACTCCAATCTAGAAAAAACAAAATAGGCGCAGTGATCATTTTCTTCTTTAATGTGTCGAATCTCTGTTGGCATTCCTCTGTCCATTGAAACTTACTATCCTTCTTTAATAAATTCTCCATAGGTGTTTTTATATGTGTGTAACCCTTAATAAAATTTCTGTAGTATCCAGTGTGTCCCAATGCAATGCGTAGTTGCCTAACCAAAGTAGGAGGAGGTAGATCAACAATCATAGCAATATTTGATGGATCTACCAACAACCCCTTCTTACACACAATGTGTCCTAACAACACTCCAAAAGCTGAAAAGAAAATACACTTCTTCAAGTTAAGGGTAATCTGACATTGCCTGCATTTATTCAACATTAATCTCAAACATTCAATATGATCTTTCAGTAGACTAAAAACGGTCCAGTCATCAAAGTATGCCTCCAAAAAATTATGTACAAATTATTTAAATGCTTCTACCACCACCCTGGAAAAGATGGCTGGTGCATTCTTCAAACTAAAAGGCATCACAGTGTACAAGAAATAAGCCCATTTTGTTGAAAATGTAGTCTTATGTCTATCCTCCTTAGAAATTCTAATCTGGTGATAGCCTGAAAATCCGTCTTTGAATGAATAAACTTCCTGTCCTCCTACATTATCTAGAACTTCATCAGTAAAAAGTGTAGGAAAGGGATCATGTAAACATGCATCATTTAATTTTCTTAAATCTACATAGATTCTGATTTCTCCTGTATTCTTATCTTGGACCATCATAGGGTTGATCCATTCATATTCTTCAACTGGTTCTATAATTCTTGCTTCCAACATTCTATCTAATTCAGTCTTAACTTTCTGCTTGTACTTGGGATTCAGTCTGTAAGGCCTCTGCTTGACAGGCCTTGCATCTGCTTTCACAGGAATCTTCATTTCTCCCGTGGGCCCTTTAATGCCCTTCATGTCTGTGAACTTCATTGGAAACAAGTCTTGATACTCATGCAATAGTTTTGTAATCTTACCAATAGTAGCATCATCCCAATTGTCTCCAACATTTTTCAACTTAGGTGCTTTCTCTGTTCCAATATTAACCTTCTTAATTTTAATAGTCTTCCAAAAAAAAGGTAGGTCAATCCCTGACCCTTCTATATCTCTTTGTCCTTTAGTTTCTGAAATGTTCACATTCCTAGGGTTATCATCCTCATCAACATTAATATTATAACAACCCTATAACCACTGAAGAAGTGCAGTCCATTAATCTTCTTCTTGTTCAAGAGGGGGGTTAGGTGCTTCCTCAAAGACCTTCTATCTTACAATTTGTAAATCCTGATCTACTGTTGAGTACTGAATTTCAAATAGGAACGTCGCTATAAAGTTATGGGTCATACCATACCAATCTGTAGTGATTAAGCGCAGTTCTACTTGAAGATACCATTTGATAGGCGTAGTATCTAAAGTTTTAATGAATTTATGTACCCACTGTTCTTTAGGAATGCTGCTCCAGGCTTCCTCACAACTTCGCACATAGTCCCTAGGACAAATTTGATTTGTGTATCAAACTTCACAACTTCAACTTGGTCTGAAAAGTGCACTGTCAACAAGGTGCGACATTGTACCCACTCCGTGATGTTCTTCTTGTGTGTTCCCCACCATCTATCTGGCGTTTCTTTCAAGGCTTCATCTAGTGACAACAAACTCTGTTTTACTGGTACAATTCCTTCAAATTCAAATAGAAATGTCTCTAAATTATTCAAGCCATCAAATGTAGGAAGGTTACTTACTTCTGTGCCAATCTAGTGAACTTCCTTAGTCAAGCTGACACACCTCTGCGTAAAGACTTTATAAATTCCGTTCTGCCAATTTTCCAATGCTTCTTCTGAATCCAACGAGCATGCACTTTCACTTTGCCAACTTGGATTTACATCTACTGTAGGATTAATATAATCTTTCTGTCCTACTGTCAGTTTAAATATGTTCTCTAGCTCGTAGGAGCGGTCTTCTTCTCTTATATGTTATGTGTATCTGTGACCTTCATCAAGATCAAGAGGTGCAATGACCCTAAGGACATCACCTTCAAATGCCATTCTTCTCTTTTTCAGGTCAATAACAGTCAAATTGTCGAAATCCCAATCAATACCCAACAATGTAGGATAGGAACAACTATCATCAACAATCTTGATCACTTCAAAGTCTGCAAATGTCCTCACTTCGTCGATGTCAACAAGGACATGCTATAGTCTTCCAAAGGGGATCACCGCCTGCTGATTAGCCATCTTGAGCCTAATAGGAGAGTAAATCAATTTAGATTTTCCCATCAATGCCCAAGTCTGCTTCGTCATAACATTTACTTATGATCCCAGGTCGAGAAACACATAGTCCATGTCATAGTCTCCAATCTAATCACTAAGGTGCAATTCCTTGCTTGTCCTCCTTTTTCTGGATACTTGATTCACAACTTTACTAAGTAGAGGATCTACTCTTCTAATTTCATATTGTCTTATCAGGTGTTGTAGTTCTTGCACAACTTTTTCATCTTTAATCAAATCAATACAAGTATACAAGAAGTCCACAAGCTTTCTTACCTCTTTCCGTTGTCTAGGTGGGGAATACTGATCAAATGTTGGAGGAATTTCACACTCCATTACTTATGATTGTGCCTTAGATGAAGAAGCCCGTTCACCTACAAATTCTCTTCTTGCTTCTTCAAAAGTATGCTTTTATTTCCTTGGATCAAACAATGGCGCCTTCTATGAATATATTCTGATCCCTGATCCATTTGTAGTCTTTCCTGGAGTCACCCTATCTTCTCCCATGATAGTGCCTCCTCTAGTAATAATAAGGACTATGGGTTCCTGATCGTGAGGTTCAGTTGTTATTTTTTGGACTTGCTAGTTTCCACCTTTTCTTTCTTGAACTTTAGCTAACAATATTGGACAATCTTCAATGACATGGTCAAATGAATTACAATAGCTGTAAGTAGTAAAAGGGTTCTGATAATACCTTTCCAAATGACCTGGCAGGGCACAGTTATAGCAAACAAACTGATCTCAACCTCGACCCATGCCTCCTCCTCGTCCTCTTCTTCTAAACCCACCGCGAGGGGTGAAGCTTCCTCTTCCTGGGGAATTGAACTACACAACATTCCCTTCTGGCTGGAAATCTCCTTGAATTCTATATGCATCCCTTGAAATTTCATGCATGAGGTTATAAGCCATACAGTCCCTCTCATCACGTCCCACAGATTTACAGAATGTACAATAAATATTGGTGGGTGTCTGGACATATTTTTGCATATAATAACATTCACCAGGGCGATGTCTAGTTCTACATACCTTGCACCATGGTAAAGTAGAGCACTTCAAAGGGTTAGGGGCTACAGAGGCCAAGTACTCACTAAATAAAGGACAATGCTCTTTGTCATGGCCCTTTGCTTTACATCTGATACACCATATGTCTTCTCTTTTCTCTTTTCCTTTGTCTTTATTCATGTCTTCAACCTGTAAAGATAAACTAGTTAATTGATTCAAAATCTGACTCATACCTGGAATGGATTCTCCTACAGGGGTTGATTCTAGTTTCATGGAGATCATAATGACTCAGCTTGCAAGGTGACCTTATGTTGCATCAGAGGAACTCTAATGTGTGGCAGGAGGGAAATGATGAACCATTCCTTATGTTGTTCATCTAGAATATGAAAACTTAAACAACCTGTCAAGGTATTAAACCTCTGATCAAATTCCCAAACCGGTTAAGGATTCAACAA
>ML792154.1:493637-506991 GCA_009831015.1 Picea engelmannii | reverse complement strand
TGTAGTCCCAACAACCCGAGACACTTGGCCTTGTTCTAGTTTTTGTGGTAGGAGTGTTTCTCATTTACTATTTTTATTAAAATCTGTAAAATCTTGGGAGTTTTTTTGAAGAGTTGTAAAAGACCCAAGAGGTATTTAGGAACAAGGGGACTATAGATATATCAATTTGTAATCCGAAGGGGCAGGCGGGGTTGTAATCTATTACTTCTATTGAAGAATCATAAGAGATGTAATTTTCAGACTGTAATTATTTTGTTTTATGTGTCTTCTTATTTGAATAGATCACAGATTTGAGGATCAAAGGCTGGAAATGGTTTATGGATCACTAAGCAACATATGATCTATTTTATTTTTATCATTAGTCATTGTGTTGTATTTTTTCCCATCAGTTATGTTCTATTCAAGTATATGTTGATTCATTTGTTGGCACAGGGGCAGACCCAGGGTTCAACTCTAATAGCGCACCAACAAACCCTAAGTACTGGCCCTTACGACAACACTTTCGAAGTAGATGAAGTCTCACCCAAAGTAGCAATAGGGGGGTTGCAGGACACAGGTGTCTACAACCAGAGGAAATTCAAGATGATGCCAAAACAAAAATGCAAAATAACCTAGAGATTCTTAATAGTATAATCCTTAACTTTGCGAAGTTAGTTATATCTTCTTATCTTCAACAGGAAAATAATAGTGTAATAACAGTAAAATATAACAAATAGAAAAGAATCAACCACATAGAACAACAATATTTTATGTGGTTCACCCTCTCCCTAGGGATACGTCCACATAACTGTATTTATTGATAGAATAGAAGAAAATATACAGTTCTATCTGTGCAATCAGCTGCCGATCCTTCTCTCTCCCTTATTTATCTCCTAACCCTATGCACCCAGCTGCAGAGTTGATCTTCACACCCAAATGAAGACCCAAAATACAAGAACACTCCAAAACATAACACTTCTACATCTCAACACCACTATCGCCTCCTCCTCTCAACTCTTATAGACCTCTATTTATACATTCCATGACTCTTAGAGAACCGTAGACCGAAGCCCAGGTGCTAAAACCCTAGATCCATATTTCCAAAACCCTAGGTCCACATAACCCTTATTTTAAGGACTTTACTAACATGTTCTTCCTTCTTCTCCGCGAGTTGCTCCAAAGCACCCATTAGTGTCTTCTTTCGCTTGCTGACTTGTACACAATCTATCTTCTTTGTTTCTTTGTCTTCCTTGATCTTCTCTTTCAATGGCTTTCTTTCCTTTACTTCTTTCCTTCTTTTATGGTTCTTTAACCACTTCGACCCTTCCTTGGTTTGTGTGCCTTCCATGCACTTCATACTTTTTCTTTCTTCTTCCTTAATATTCTCTTTCTTCCTTAATACATGACCAAGGGACAACATCATTAAAATGAGAATATCTTTGTTTAGTGACCATTCTATCTTATGTTTTCTGTCTTTATTCTTCCATCTATCAAACATATAAATCTTGTTGTTTGATGATCAACTTTAATGCCTTCAATGAGTAGAGTGATTGTGACTCCATTTCCCAAAGGCCTGTTACTGATCTATAGTTAACTCGTTGCCTTTTCTCTTGCTTTTTCTCACTGATCCACTTGAAATTAAATCCTATTCAAATCCAATTCCATGTTACCAAGATTACTCCCATTTGCAGTCTGGGAGTGACTCTTAGAGAGTTAACATTCTCATAAATAAGGAATATGGACTTCCCCACCAACCACCACTTGCATTCAATGATCGATGGTTGGTATTTAATAAGGTGCATGGTTAAAATATGAAGACTAGGAGACTTGGGAAATTTAGGATTACTTATTAACCCCTTGGACTCCCCCCTTTTTTGGTGCACCTCATATTTCTTTTCAGTTTTTATCTTCTTGATTTCATATCCATGATCATCTCATGGCTAGAAAAAAATCTATGGCATCTTGGAGTACATTAAAATGAGGAGGTAAGGGAAATTTGAGCTCCATCAGTCTTTGACATGATCCAGATTTTACCCAGGTAATATTCTCCTTTCTCTTTATCGAAAGGAAAAATTAGTTTCATTTTGGTACCTCTGTTGAAATGTTTTATGTATTACGATATTTATTTTATAGACAATTTTTTTTTTCAACATAGGTTAACACATTTCATATCTATCTATCAAAATTAGGTGGAGTACTATAAAATTCAAATATCGCACATATTTTTTGTTGTGACGATGTTCAATCCTATGTCTTTGGCTCCCCATCCTCTAATCCTACTCTAACATCCCCATCTCGCTTGTGCACCCACATTGCACCTCTTCATTTCTTCCTGCACGCACCTCTGGCACAACATACTCTACAACACACTCCAACGACACTTTATCTCTTCTCTCTTCTACTCTACTACTACTAAGTGTGTCTTCTCCTCTCTCCTCAAACAATTCAACTACACTTTCTATACTACTTCTCGTAATACATTCATTCTCTCATAACATTCGTTGTTGGATCTCTTCTAATCCTATGGATCTGTATTTCCTCTACTCTTCTCTAAATCTCACCCTCCTTCTTCCCCCAACCCCCCATCGCAAGGGATTACAATACAATGGTGTCTCGTCTTTTTCCCATTAACCCTTTATCCACAAAAGTAATCTTAATCCAAAGGGATACAATCTCCAGTAATATTCCTCTTGGTACAACCTCAAACTCCCTTTCAACTGTGCTGAAAGATGTGTTATACTCGATAGAAAAATATACAACATGCCCTTCTTTGACTTGATCGAACTATAAATCAACAACACGAGTCCACTTGTTATCTCAGGTTTCAATCCTCTCAACCATTTCTTGATGCCAAATTTTAGGTTCTTGAGGGTTAAATATAGGGACAATGTCTACTTGCATCTTTAACCACTCATACAACAAACTAGGAAATTTTGCAAAGAAAATCTTGCTGAAGCGTGTTCCACCTTATCTCATTAATCCCTTACTTGATTTAAGGGTACCCATAGTTATTCAATTAGTTATTCATATGTTAAATTGATTCACAACAAAGGAAGGAGGCACGGTTTGTCCCTCTATATCGTTCTAAAATATTTGGTCCATCCTTCGTTATCAAGTTATACCTCCCTTATCTATGGCCATAATATAATATATAAACATATTCCTTATTTAAATATTTATTTAAACGATTCATTCTCTATGCCAATGTTGATTTAAATTTTTGCCACCCTCTTTTTATTAGGTTGAATACTTTTTATGGTAGCAATTTTATTTCTAGTTTCATGGTTTTAAATTTATGCAACATGCATCCAACCATGAATTCCATTTCTATATTCACACATAAGAAAATACCAACTTAATAAACAAAATCACAAAGGGGAATTCATACCCAAAGATGGAACAAATATGTTCATAATAAGCTAGTCCAAGGAAAGTGGCTATTGGCTAGCAATATTCCACACAACCGTGGGAAATACACTATGGATGTCACCGACAAGTCAGGCTACAATTCCTTTAGGGTGAAGGACACTGACTATAGTCACTCAAGTCACTCACCCAACTCAATTTCTCTTAGTATTGGCCAAATAATTCAACACAAAACACTATAGGTAATCATTGGTCCAACCTAACTCTAACACTCCCCTCATTGTTGCACAAAACATTAGGAATATACTCTTTCTCTAATAAATAGTTCCTTAGGGTGTGAAGAAGGAGCCAAATATATTGTCTACCTTCAAGAGAACCTAATAGATTTTAGTCACGACTCTTGATCAATCAATGAGAAACAATCTACAAGAAAGTGGGTGTGGTTTCCTATCAACCCAACATCCATGCTCCTTTGTATCCTTCCATCTCTATATTAGGTGTGCCATCTTTCTAAGTTTTCATCGATTCCAAATACCATCTATAGCATGAGACTATAACTCAACAATACATAAGTGAATGGTTGCTAGGTGAATATAGTCTCTCCATGCAAATGAATTCCATCGAAAGGAATGGAATACATCACTATACTAGTAAACTCAAATGCATGAATGGAGGGCACAAGAAAAGGGATAACTCAAGAAAAGAGATATCTTAGGCGTGGCATCTTTCTTAGTTTTCATCGATTCCAATTACCATCTATAACATGAGATCATAACTCAACAATACATAAGCGAATGGTTTCTAGGAATACCCACAAATGCAACTCTATTGGGACTAGATGAAGATGCATGCACTAATTTGCAAGTTCGTGGGGTTGTGACCCACAGAAAGAACGTTGCACAACTAGATAAAATATCAATGGAAGCCAAGTGGAGAAGTGGAACTCCACCTAGGTTCGAAAGGATTCTTCACAACAGTCTTCATGAACCTGGAGGACAAGAATAAATTATTTGAGGGGGGGGCATACTTCCACGCCTCAGTAGGGTTGTACATGCGGCCATGGAAGGAAAAATTCTCCCTATAGAAAGAAACCTTTAAAAATGTCCCATTCTGGTTGAGGTTTTACTCCTTACCGCTAGACTGCTGGTTGTCGTCCACCTTCTAAGCAATCGGGAACAAACTTGGAAAATATGTTAAGACATCGGAAGAAACCCTAAAAGGGAGATATACATCCTATACAAGGATCTGCATAGAGATGGATGTGTCGGGGGCACTCCCGGAAGCCATAAGCCTGTAATTCAGGGATGAGGAATGGATGGAAAGAATCGATTACGAGTAGATCCCATTTAGATGTAGAATATGCCATGAAAATGGACACTTAATTAGAGAATGTCTTCTCAATAAAAAACAAGAAATGGAAAACACCAAAGCACAATAGGAAGAGGACGGGTTTGTAAAACCAAGCCATAGAAACAGAGAAAACAAGAAAACAAGAAAAGCCCCAACATAAAGAAACCCAGAAGCTAGGAATAGAACATAAGGACAGGATAGGGCTAACCAAGGGGAAGGAGGAAAAGAAAAGACAAAAGATAGAGTAGCTAGGGAACAAGAAACTCAGGAGAACACCGATATTCCAGGCAATAAGAGAGAACAAGGAGATAGCGTAAGTGTTATGGAAGGAGGAACTGAAGACGCTGACACCCCAATGTAGGATGCAGACAAAGATTTAGAGATGACACCAAGCGAGGTAGGCACAAAAGACCCTAATCTTAGAGACATTGTGGAAAGGGAAGGAATAGATCTCCTGAACATCATGGAGCAATGGAAAAAGCAGGGAGTAGACAATGTGCCAGCGGAACAACTAGATCGTATCCAATACCTTTTCCTTCTAAGGAAGGAAACAAAATTCAGAGGGATCATGTGTACGTACAAAGAAATAGGACACCTAGGAATCAATGCAGGTGAGGGAAACCCACAACATTCACCCAAGCAGACGAGGCAGAAGAAAGGAAGGAAATCAAACAACATGGCCCTACAAGAACTAGGAGCCATGATGATAAATTCAGGTAAGATAAAAAATCTCTTTCCCAAATCCCCCCCACATGTTTAAATGAAGATTAAAACATGGAATATAAGAGTCTTAAACATCCCACGATAGCAAAGGATCCTTAAAAATAGACTGAGGAAGGAAAAACCTGACCTTTGTTTCATTCAAGAGACAAAATGCATTGTAGAAAAAATGGAAACAACCGGTAAAAAACAATGGAGCAAGTACCAGATGTTGGTTGTCGAAGGACAACAAACGACAGGTGGTATACTCACCTTATGGAACCCACATTCACTACTAGCAGTTGAAGCTACGAGACACACACTCTTGGTTAACATGCAAATTATAGGTAACACCGAGGCGATTCTATGCACCAATGTGTATGGTCCCCAGAGGTTGGAAGAAAAAATGAGAATGCTCAAACACCTAGAAAATCTAAAGGCCATATCCCGCAACCTCCAGTGGATATTGGCAGGGGACTTCAACATAATCACGACACTTGCGGAGAAAAAAGGGGGCACCAGGAGACTGGATAGAGATGCATAGGAATTCACAGCTTTCATTGAGACAATGGAGATGGTAGACATCAGAATCAATAATGGTCGGTTCACCTGGAACAACAAACGAAGTAATCACTACCAAATAGCTACAAGGCTAGATAGATTCCTGGTGTCAGAATCCATCATTCTGCAGGGACTAACCTTAGACTCCAGCATCCTGCCATGGGGGGGGCTCAGACCATTGGCCAATCTAATTGGAAGAAAAATTCCAAACCACTCCGAAGAACATACCTTTTAGATTTGAGAAATTTTGGATCGAACATCCCACCTTCAAGGAGCACATGAACCATTGGTGGCGGGAGGAATTACCGGATCAAGGGACAAGGATGTTTAAACTTTATAAGAGACTCAAGTACATCAAACACAAACTCAAAGAGTGGAACAAGGAAATATTTGAGAACATAAACCAAGAAAAGAAAAAGATAGAGGATAGAATGAGGATACTCCAGGAACTCTACATAGACAAGGGTTACACAAAGGATTGGAAAAGAGAAGAGATACAAATGAACCAAGAATGGGAAGCAAGATGCCAACAGGAAGGAACTCTCTAGCACCAGACGTCCAGAATCAGGTGGCTAAAGGAAGGGGAGCGAAATACCAAGTTTTTTCATAGAACCACCATTGCAAGAAGAACCCACAACAAAATATTGAAAATTAGGGATCAGGATGGGATTGAAAGAGAATCCCACAGGGAAATTGAACATACACTGGTCAATCACTTCCAGGGGATAGCCCAGGAACCCAACCAAGAGAGAATTGAGGCCATACAAAGGATAACTTAGCACACCCACATGCTAGTCCCATAGGAKAAAAATGTCAATCTAAACAAACCCATAACAAAGGAGGAAATCGACCAAGTGGTCCARGAAATGCCCAATGGAAAGGCCCCAGGCCCAGATGGCTTCATAGTGAAATTTTTCAAAGCCTGCTGGGAAGTGGTTAAATATGATGTTTATGGGGTGGTGGAAGACTCCAGACGTTTGACCTCCATCCTGAAAGAGTTAAATGCCACAATGATCACTCTAATCCCAAAAGAAAATGAAGCAAGGACCCCAGATCGCTACAGGCCGATAAATTTATGCAATTTTTTTTACAAGATAATCTCCAAATTCATAGCTAATAGACTGAAACCACTCTTACCCACACTGATTTCACAGAAGCAGGCAGGTTTCGTATAAGGAAGACAAATAATAGATAACATCATTCATGCCCATGAACTTATACACACGCTAAAAATACAAAGGAGAGGGGGCACGATAATCCAACTTGACCTGGCAAAGGCTTATGACAAGATTAGCTGGCACTATATGACCAAAATGGTGGAATCCTTTGGGTTTGAACAACATTGGATCAAATGGATTGTCAATCTAGTCTCAACAACAAGCTACTCACTCCTAATTAATGGAGACCCAACAAAACCATTATGGCCTTCGAGAGGCATTAGACAAGGAGACCCGTTGCCCCCCTTCCTGTTCATTCTGATGATGGAAGGGCTTAGAAGAAGCATAAAAAGATCAACTGCAACATAGGAACTAAAAGGAATCAAACCCTTCGAAGATTGTTCAGCCTCCACACACCAACAAATCGTTGATGACACCCTACTCCATGGCACACCCATGGTCAAGGAAACAAAAACCTATAAAAGAATATTAGAAGACTTTGGGGAAGCCTCAGGGTTGGATATCAACCACTCAAAATCCATGATCTATTTCTTCAACACTAATCCTACAATCCAAAGGAACCTAGCCAATATTTTAGGGTTTGAACGCAAAACGCTCCCAACGAAATACTTGGGAATTCCCTTGATGGGCAGAACTTGCAGCAAGGCAACATGGGAAGGATTTATCAACAAACTGCAAGAGGGTAAAAAATTGGACTTACAAATCTCTCAACCTGGCAAGGAGGCTTATCCTTACCAAAGTGGTCCTGCAAGCAATTCCGACATATATGATGTCAACGTTCCCTGCTCCCAAAGGAATACTACAAAAGATAAGATCCATTCAAAGATATTTCCTATGGTGAGGTGTTGAAAATAAAAAGAAATGGGCCTTGGTAGCCAGGGAGAAGGTTTGTCGACCGAAAGGAAAAGGAGGTCTGGGGTTACAAGATTCACATGTATCCAATGAAGCCTACGGGGAAAAACTCTAGTGGAGATGGGTCAAGGACAAATCAATACCATGGACAAACCTTTGGAAGTCCAAGTATGCCCCGAACATCAATGATCAAGACCAAATTCGACTCATGAGCACAAGGGAGGGATCAACCATTTGGAATCTCGCCTGGCACAACAAGAGTTGGATTCATAAACACATCTTCGAGGAAGTTAGAAATGGTCAAACTGTCAGATTCTAGGAGGATGCATGGCAACAAGAACCCAGAATGGAAAACTCGGACAGGGAGGAGCTCCAACAGGAAATGACTACGCAAGGAAATGACTACTGGAAGCCAAGAAATGATAGTGATAGATGGAGGACCTGGGACAAACTCAATCCACCAAATAGAGACTGTATCAGAACTCTAACGGAAGAGGTGGAAGAGGAATCGGGGAAAAGGAAAATTGCAATCTCAGAGGACAAGGACCAATTAAGGTGGGGCAAGGAAAATAATGGGGAATTCAACTTAAAAGAAGCTCAGTTTTACATCGCATACTGGGATCAAGAGGACCCGATGCAATAGTGGGGAAAGATCTAGAGCAGCCCCCAATGGCCAAAACTCAAAATGTTCAAATGGTTAGTTCTCCAAAACCGAATTCTAACATGGGAAAAACTCAGGAAAATGGGTTATATAGGCCCTTCTCGTTGCCACCTTTGTCAAGCTAAGGAGGAAACAAACAATCACCTCCTTGATGAGTGCAGTTACAAAACAGAGCTATGGGATTAGGTGACAAGCATCTACCGCCGGTCCAATAGAATCTGGGGCAACATCAGCGCAACCATTAACAATTGGAATGAGAGCTACAACGAAAATGAAAAGGTGAACCTATGTTGGAACCTAATGTTGGGGATGATCATCTGGGAAATATGGAAGGAGAGGAATCGACGCATCTTCATGAATGAAAGCCTATCGTAAGGGAATCTCAAGGATGCAATTATTTCCTAAATACGAGAAACAATGCAGAGCCACAACTGCAAGAAGGAAACAATGCAACTCACATATCAAGACTCCCGCATCCTCGAGGTTTTTCACCTAAAATATGGGTGCAACAACGCAACGGTAGAGTAGGATCCACAAATCCAACTAGGAGACCGCAACTGGACCCCCCCGTTAGGATTCCTCAAAATAAATTTTGATGTGGCGGAAAAAGGAAACCCAGGAGTGGCAGGGATGGGAGGGGTGATCAGAGACAGTGGTGGTAACATCATCCGGTTGTATTTTGCGAGTATGGGAAACTCCGCCAACAACACAATGTAATTTGGATCCCTGGAGCTTGGCCTTGAAATCCTAAGGCGCGAAAGGATGACAAACACTATCGTGGAAGGCGACTCGACCCTGGTCATCAACACGGTGAAGAGACTCCAGAATGGTACCAGAGTGGGAAAGGTTCAGAGACACTAGCGCCTGGATCTCTCCCTACAGAAAATCCAGGAGCATCTAAAAAATATGAGCACAGTGGAGTTGCGCTAGGTTTGTAGGTCATTGAATGGCCTGGCAGACAAACTAGCCAACGAGGGGTCGACAAGGATGGTTCAGAACTAGACAATACCTGGATCAGTCTCCTGAATGACCAAATCAGAACATACTGCATCCAACTAGCAACAAAAGATCATGAAGGAAGGTTAAGCAAGGAAGTTCACATCGAGAAGGGAAGCGCAAGGCCTGGCGGCAGGCAAGCAGGACCCGGGAAGGATATGATTGTTGAACACTCGATCACCAATGACCATGCAGGATCAACATAAACAGTTGGTGGGTGTACGGTAGAAATACCTTGATGACAGAAAGAATTGTGGGGAAAGCACGTGAGAAAGTACAAATGACAAACCACATGCAACAAGTGACGTAAGGCATGAGGGAGTGACATGGCTTAGAATCAACCCTCTAGGCCAAAGTACAGGTATGAAAAGAAGCACAGTAGGATCTCAAGCGAGCAGGGACATGGATCTGCACAGGGATAAAGGCTGATTCATCATGATCATATGAGTCGAGACAAGGGAAAATCACTGGAGGGATCACCACTACAAACAAGCCATGATTGGAAGGACAAGATCCCAGCAGGAGAAGATCAATAAGAGGAAAGACAACAGGAGTAGCCTCAAACAGAAGGAGCGCAACTACAGGGAAAGGAAGAATCCTTGTGAAGTGAGGCACATGCTGTGTAACCAACAAAGGAGCTGTGATAGACCAAACGGGATGGTGAGAATGAAGCACACGCATAGGAAGAGGAATCACCTTGGAAATGAAGCTTTGAATAGGTAGGTGACAAAATATGCAGAGGGAACCTTCCAAACTCTGGTTGCGCCGAAAGGAAAAGTGACCATCATCCACTAGGAAAAGGAAATCAAAGAAAAACAAAAAGGTAAAGTTTGGGATGCACTGGATTAGGAAGTGGACTGTGTAACTGATATGGGGGCCACACAGCCTGGGGAAACCCTCTACCATAAAACAATGGAGATGGTGTGGCTAACTAAGATGATGATCGACAAAGTGAGTTCAGAAATGGAAGAAGCCAGGCGGGAGGACAACATAGATCATAAGCAAATGCTGGATGAAATCCTGAGTCACCTTAGTATCCTGGAAACTATTACCAAACTGCTAGTTGAGGTTGAGAAGGATCAGAAATCCAAGATGGAGTGGTTAGTTTCTCAATTTCACCTCTATCTGCGCTATTTGCATCACATGGAACTCACACCATCCGATGGACATGACACGCCAACCCATATTTAGAAGACTCACAGGATCTCACAGAAGGAGGATAATAAGAACTGGGCAGATGAAGGGAAGAAACACATCATTGTCCTAGACGAGTGAACGGTTAGTTGAATGGTTAGTTCGGACACTATCCCCCGGGCCTAGTGGGTAGTCTTTGCATCTGTTGTTTTTGTCTATGTTGCTTTTTCTTTTCAAACTCGTTATGGGGGGACTACCCTAGCTTCCCCTGGTGGCAGACCAATCCCACCCCTTGTACATTCCAGTAAGCACAACTTGGGAACCCCTGGTCTGGTTTCCTACTAGGCAGGCCATGAGGCCCCCTTTTTTTGTATCATAATCTATTCTACAGTAATACAACTTCTTACACTCACTTACAAAAAAAAAAAAAAACATAGGTCAACACATTTTATATCTATTTATCAGAATTAGGTGGAGTTAGTATAAAATTCAAATATCTGTGACATAGTATTTGTTGCGACAATGTTGAATCCTACGTGTTTAGCTTCCCATCCTCTAATCCTACTCCAACATCCCCATATTGCTTGTTGCACCCACATGGCACCTCTTCATTATTCTTGCATGCACATCTGGAACGACCTACTCTACACCACATTCCGACGACGCTTCATCTCTTCTCTCTTCTACTCTATTACTACTCAGCGTGTCTTCTCCTCTCTTCCTCAAACAATTCAACTACACCTTTTATATTGCTTCTCGTAATACATTCCTTCTATCATAACATTTGGTGTTAGCTCTCTTCTACTCCTATGGATCCATATTTCCTTTACTCTTCTCTGCATCTCACCCTTCTTCTTCCCCCAACCCAACCCCCTGTCACAAGGCATTACACTACAATGGTGTCTGGTCTCATTCACATTAACCCTTTATCCACAAAAATCATCTTAATCCATAGGAATACAATCTCCAATAATACTCCTCTTGGTCCGACCTCAAACTCCCTTTCAACTGTGCTAAATGTTGTGCTATACTCAATAGAAAAATCTACAACATACCCTTCTTTGACTCGCTCGAACTAGAAATCAACAGCATGAGTCCACTTGATATCTCGGGTTTCAAGCCTCTCAACCATTTCTTGATCCCAAATTTCAGGTTCTTCAGGGTGAATGATAAGGATAATCTCTGCTTGCCTCTTTAATCACTCATACAAAAAACTAGGAAATTCTGCAAAGAAAATCTTGCTGAGGGGTGTCCTACCTTAGCTTAGTAATCCCTTACTTGATTTAAGGGTACCCATAGTTAGTCAATTAGTTATTCATGTGTGAAATTCATTCATAAAACATGATCCTTTGTTATTGGGTTATACCTCCCTTATCTATGGCCATAATATAATATATAAACATATTCCTTATTTAAATATTTATTTAAACGGTACGCCACCATTGATTTATGTTTTTGACATCCTCGTTTTGTTAGGTTGAATGCTTTTTAGGGCATCAATTTTATTTCTAGTTTCATGATTTTAAATAATTAACGGTTTGCGGAATTTGGATTCATGATTTATTTTAACATGCTTAGATGTTTATGTGTGAGGCAGTTGCTATTATGCAAGATGTGATGCAATGAATATAAAGGACATTGGGAAATATGTGATGCCATTCATACAAAGGACATGTTGTTGCATGAAGGTGCAATACTTTCTATTTCGGTACATGTCTTCCTCTTCCCTATTTACATTTAAAATAAAAAATATTTTCTATAATTTTGATTTTGTATTTCAAAGCTACAATTATGTTTACTATTTCGGTTGAAGAAGTTAAAAAGTGTCCAATATGATGCCCAACACATTAAATTGATGCTATTAATTATCTTGTCCAATACATTTCATCAGTTTTATTATATATGGTTTTTAGTTACAACTAGAAATAATTGGTTAGTACCATTGTAATTTAGCTTAAATTACAATATGATTGTAACCATGGGTTTCTAATCTGGTCCAATTTTAAGTTTCCACTCCCACCTTCAGATTTAAATCACATCCACATGTGTTTTCCGAGCTAAAATGTACAAAATTATCTTATTCTATTAGTAAAAGGAAACCTGTGTATGTTTTTTAATCCAACGTTTTAGACTTCATCCAAATGATTCCATCTTATTCTATCACACAAAACCATATAAAATTGAGTGGATTTAGTACATCTTGGAGTTAAAAGACATGATCAGTGGTTGTTAGAGCTATTACATGAAAACGTTCGTTTCCTCACGTGTATGGCACCTTCGGTGGAACGTAGTAGGGATCGATCATGTGATCAATTGACATAATTGATCAAGTCCACATAAATTTTCTAGGAAGAAATATTTATATTATAGAGAATTAATTATTGAAGTAATATGCATAATGGTGTAACAATGTTTGAAATTAAAGTGCAGTGGTTATAAAATGATATTTCTTTACTTCTTCCTTTTATTAATTATTATTGTTTTTCTTTATATTTAATTTTTGGATTGTTATTATTTATATAGAACAATTAATGTAATTTTTTGGAATGTAATTTTTATTAAATATAATTTATCGTTG
>ML792154.1:439038-466896 GCA_009831015.1 Picea engelmannii | reverse complement strand
TGAGGGCTTTCACCATAAGGGGACCACTTTGGAGTTCATCCACCTTTACTTCTTATCAACCATGACAAGACAATAATGATTCATCTTTACATCAAACAATATTGGGTCCATTACCCAAACCTTTGTGCTATGAGGCTTTCTTCAAGGGTTGACATCAATGACAACCAACCTTAATCAACACATGTATTCTACCAATGACGCATTATGAGCATTGGAATTCACCCCTACTACGACGCCACATAATTGTGAGGGATTGTTTTCGTTCCAATGACAATATGAGAGGTTGGAGCTTAATTGATTTGAACTGAAACTGAACAATTTCGCCACCTTTGAGATTCAAGTGCATACTACCAAAAAATAGAACGTGATGGATAAGAGCCAGTGTCATGACGTTGGTGAAATAAGTTTCACTTGAGAGGATGATGGGGGATGAGGCCAAGGCCATATGTCCCATAAATCTCCAGGTCGGGAGAATATTGTTGCAGAGGGGATTGAGACATATAGAGTATCAGTTTCCACATGAGTGTGAGGGACAAGTCATGATGAAAATTTCATAATGCAATCTGAGGGGATGCAAATTTGAAGGAGGGTGCCATTCACGAAAGCGATCGCCATGTGTAAGATGTTTAAGGAATGCAGAGAGAGAGAGGGAAAGTGATTTTCCATAGTTGAGATTCCATGAATTGTCCAAATACCAACTTAATAAACAAAATTACAAATTAGGATTCATACCCAAAGATGGAACACATATGTTCGTAATAAGATAGTCCAAGGAAAGTGGTTATTGGCTAGCAATATTCCATGCAACCATGGGAAATACACTATGGATGTCACCCCAAAGTCAGGCTACAAGGTCTTTAGGGTGAAGGACACTGACTATATGCACTCAAGTCACTTACCCAACCCAATTGATCTTAGTCCTAGCCAAATAGTTCAACACAAAACACTATAGGTAATCATTGATCCAGCCTAGCTGTTGCAGAAACCCCTCCTCTTCAAGGGCTATGTGACCTCCCAGTCTAGGATCTTCTTAAGAATGAACTGAAACAGTCTTTGATTCCCTGTTGGAACCTAAAAAAAAAACAATCCACATGTATTTTTATGAAAACTCTTCCCGCGTGAACAAGCACTAAGTGCAAGTCTTATCCACCTGACCATGCCTTGTGACCACACGCCTATTCAAAAATGTGGTTCACGATTTCAGATTCATGACTTTGCGTTATCAGTGCTCTTCTCTTCTACAAATTCTTGATATCCGAACTCGCAAAATATTCGGATCAGATAAACGATCCACACTAGCTCTCCAGCCAACGACTGTGATTAAGTCGCGATTTCATGTTTCACGAATCCTTACGATGCCGCCCTTTGATCTTTCCACTCTGCAAGTCAACGAAATGTTGATATCTTGCCACATTTCTCCTTTCAATGGAAAATCCCGATGATTTCGAGATTTTGTGTTTCAGGATTTCGCGAATTTCACTCTACTTCTTCCAAATCTTCTGGTTTCCGAAATTTTGATAAATCCTCGTGGCTAATCAGTGCGCTACTTCTCCGAGATATAACGGCTTGAAAGATTTTGGATTCTCCTAAATGGATCTTAACCTTCGATCTTATCCAGTATTCAAAATTCCTTTCTGAAGGATTTCTCCCACTTAGTCCTTCGTACTTATTCTTCCTTCGAACTTTCAATTTATGCGCTCCACCTTTGAACACTTCAACTCTTCAGAACTTAGAATTTTTTTCTAACTATTTCTTCTCAAAACTTAAGACCACTACTCCTCCTGAGCTTCTGACAAATGAAATCTAAACCTTTGCCTTGGCGTACACTTGCACTATGCGTCTTCTTCAAAAGAATTTCTAATGCCCTCCTGGCATACTCTATGCTCAACTTCCTGAGCTTTCAAACTTAAGCTAAGTTTGCTTCTACGCATACTTCTTGCGCTCAATATGCATAATCTGCATACAAAAATCTCCCCGCTACCTCTTCTGAGCTTCAAGTCGAAAAAGACTTCCTCACACACACTCCTTGCGCTCTGCATGCACTACTTGCATAACTTACATAAGAGAAACAATTGAAAATCATTCAATTATTCATTCACTCACCATAAACATCATACATTCATAGAATACATAATTAACAGTCAAAACAATATCAACACTATACAACTTTGGTCAATTTTCTTTGTTCTATTCATTTGAAAGAGAAAAACATAAATTACATTTGTTATCTCCTACAACCATTACAATGAAAACTTTTCCTAAGGACTCAGAGCCTCTCTGCCCTTCTTCCTCCTATCTAAATCCTATTTCATTCTATTCAATCAGTTACCTACTCGATTAAAGGCACCCTAATGACTAATACGGGCAATCATCCTACACCTGTAATACATTACAGTCATGTAAAGGATTTACAATTATTATGTCCCTTCAAATGGAGGCCCGACTTCACAGACAACTAAATTAATTAACGAGAAAATCAAAAACTCTCCACACCGCTACCAAGCTAGTTAAAGGTCGGTTTGGATCCTTCGGTGCATTGAGGTGTCGACTTCAATTCCATGTTTTCCTTTCTGGATTTGATAGCGATGCTCCTGCATCACTAGCTATGGAACTCCCCTCATTTCCGCACAAAACATTAGGAACATACCCTTTATTTGATAAATAGTTCTTTAGTGTGTGCAGAAGGAGCCCAATCTATTGTCTACCTTTAGGAGAACCCAATAGATTTTAGTCACTACTCTTGATCACTCAATGAACAACAATCTACAAGAAAGTGGGTATGGTTTCCTATCAACCCAACATCTATGCTTATTTGTAGCCTTCCATCTCTATCTTAGGTGTGCCATCTTTCTCAACTATCATCGATTCCAATTACCATCTATAGCACGAGAGTATAACTCAACAATACATAAGTGAATGGTTTCTAGGCAAATAGAGTCTCTCCATGCAAATGAATTTCATCGAAAGGAATGGAATACATCACTATACTAGTCAAATCAAATGCATGAATGGAGGGCACAAGAAAATAGATAACTCAAGAAAAGAGATATCTTAGGTGTTCCATATTTATCAACTTTCATCGATTCCAATTACCATCTATAGCATGAGAGTATAACTCAACAATACATAAGAGAATGGTTACTAGGTGAATAGAGTCTCTCCATGCAAATGAATGTCATCGAAAGGAATGAAATACATCTCTATATTGGTCAACTCAAATGCATGAATGGAGGTCACAAGGAAAGAGATAATTCAAAATTATTAGGAGGTTTGAATCCCAAAAGAGATGGATTCTCTCACACTCCTCAAGGCTTGCATTCAACTTCCACACTCTCTGTTAGCGCTCAAAAGAACACCATAAAAGTTTTTTGTTTCCTCATCAACTTTTGTCCAGATCTTTGGTTCTTGTGTTGTTTCTAGTAAAAAATTCATATGCCAAACCTTCATCTTGCTAGCCTCTTTCCCTTTTTGTTGATTTCGAGTCTCTTAAGGTTTCCAATGCTTCTTGGATTGATTTGAAATACATCTAGGAAGGTGATTTAGTTCTTATATTTTCATTCTTATCATAAATCTAGGTTCAACTTTGAACCCTTTTTCTTTCATTTGAAATAACAAAATTGGTCTTTGCTTTAACATTTGAGCCTAGGATTTCATTACCTATCTATCTTGACAAAAACAAAATCGTTTTGACCTAGAGGCAGGGCGGGAGTGGGGAAAATATGAGAGAACACATGTTTTACATTTTTGGGAAACACATGTTCTTTTTGGATTTTAAATCCAATATTTACATTTTTGGGAAACAAAAGCTCTTTTTGGATTTTAAGTCAATATTGGCGTCTCAGGATTATAATTTGGGCTAAAAGATTTGGGGCCCACAAGCCCAATATCCAAGTTAAGTCCAAGGTCGAGGCCACATTGGATTTAAAAATCCACAAGTCAAGCACCTGTCACAAACACAACAAGAGTTAGCCACACACTCAATGTACAAGTCAAAGCCTAGCCCTCAAGAACCAAGCTACATGGAGGAGGATCCCACAGGGGGATTTCATATTGCACTACGCGTCAAATATGTATTGAAATGTTGGTGTATATAAACACCAAAAAAGTGTTGTCACCCAAGAAATGTGTTATATATCCCACAACACAAAAATGAGAATGTAGCATTGTTGATCCTCCAAGGCGCTAATTGCTAAATTTTCCAGCACTATACCACAAAAAATGTCGAATTTCACAGTTGCTATGTGTTAAATGAATGGTTCTAAGCGCTAAGCAGAGATCTTTTGTCTTTTCTGCAAATTATCATAGTGCACTAGGTGTTGAAGGATGAAATGTCACAAAATATCCAGATATGAAATCAAAGGCCAAATGTCAAAATCTTAAACACGCAGATGCCAAGACTCATTGGATTTGGCCTGCCATCATAGAAGAAAAAAAGGATCTTGTTGAAAAAATCAAGCCTGGATGAAGCTCTTCTTGTATGATTTCGACATTAGATTGATGCATAGTGTATACAGGGTAGCGTCTGTTGGAGAAATTAATTTGGAGTCAGATTCTCTTTGCGGTGTCCATAGCCTGAACACCAAGCATCAATACAAGGGAAAATGCTCCAGACAGTGCCAAGAGGAAGAGGTGGTGAACATGCACTTCGCCTTGCATTGTAACGGTCATTATTTCATGATGTAGTGTTTTGTGCCCTGGGAGTTTATGCATTTTTCCTCCAACATAATTTTGTCAGCAGTTTGGTATTCTTTGTGGTTTTTAGGATCACAAAAAATCCGTTGTGATTTCATATTTATGAGAAACTTCAAAGCCTCGAGCACCTAATTGACAAGAAATAACACCATCAATTTATTCATCAACAACTTGACGAGATTCTTATGACAGTGTTGGTGTTGGAGGTTTTGCTTCAGGAATAGTAACTATAGAGAAGATGCACATTTGGTTTCAAACTTGAACATTCTTGAAAAAATTGGAAGTTTTGAAATCAATCATGTATTTTCACATAGCCAAAGGTTAAACAGTGAGGCAATAGTTGATTTTGTAAAGGCCCTCTACAAGGTATCCATGGATTCATTGAGACGTTTCTATAATGAGAGGATCTCAGTTGTCAGCATCAACAATGTCAACCTATATCATCCATTTCGCAGCACCAGGCGCTACGAACTTGTGATCTGGAGGTTTTGGAAGAACATACCATCGAAAATTGGGAAGATAAGATTATGAAATTTTCTATCAGTTCAGTTGAAAGTTGGAGGGACACCTAACCAAGGGAGATGTGCTCAGATCACAGGTCAATCAAAGAACATCCCTGATTTTGAGGAGATAGTTAAGGGACACCCCGGACTTCAAGGCAGAAATCAATGATTTCAGTATCAATTAGAGATAGATGGCAACTAGACTCCAAATTTCCAAGTTAAGGATTTGACAACAAAAAGAGAATAGACTCTTGTAGTCCCGACAACCCAAGACACCTGGACCTGTTCCAGTTTTTGTGGCAGGAGTGTTTCTCATTTACTATTTTTATTAAAATCTATAAAAGCTTGGGAGTTTTTTGGAGAGTTGTAAGAGACCCGAGAGGTCTTTAAGAACAAGGGGACTGTAGCTATACCAGTTTGTAAGCTAGAGGGGCAGGGGGTTGTAATCTATTACTACTATTGAAGAATCGTAAGAGATGCAATTTTCAGACTGTAATTATTTTGTTTTATGTGTCTTCTTATTTGAATATATCACAGATTTGAGGATCAAAGGTTGCCAATGGTTTATGGATACCTAAGCAGCAGAGGATCTGCTGTATTTTTCCCATTAGTCATTGTTTTATATTTTTACCCATTAGTTATGTTCTATTCAAGTATCTGTTGATTCATTAAACTGAGAAGATCTTTGTTTAGTGAACATTCTATCTTATGTTTTTTGTCTTTATTCTTCCATCTATCAAACATATAAATCTTGTTGTTTGATGAGAACCTTTAATTCCTTCAATGAGTAGAGTGTTTGTGACTCCATTTTCCAAAGACTCGTTACTGATCTATAGTTAACTCGTTTCCTTTTCTCTTTCTTTTTCTCACTGATCCACTTGAAATTAAATCCTATTCAAATCGAATTCCATGTTACCAAGCTTACTCCTATTTTTAGTCTGGGAGTGACTCTTTGAGAGTTAACATTCTCATAAATAAAGAATTTGGACTTCCCCACCAACAACCACTTGTATTCAATGATCGATGGTTGGTATTTTAATAAGGTGCATGGTTAAAATATGAAGGTTAGGAGACTTGAGAAATTTAGGATTACTTATCAACCCTTAGGACTCCCCCCTTTTTGGTTGCACCTCATATTTCTTTTTAGTTTTTATCTTCTTAACTTCATATCCATGATCATCGCATGGCTAGACAAAAAGCTATTGCATCTTGGAGTAAATTAAAATGAAGAGGTAAGGGAAATTTGAGCTCCATCAGTCTTTGACATGATCTGAATTTTACAGAGGTAATATTCTCCTTTCTCTTTATTGGAAGGAAAAATTAGTTTCATTTTGGTACCTCTGTTGAAATGTTTTATGTATTACGATATTTATTTTATATACGACCATCTTTTTCAACATAGGTCAACACATTTCATATCTATCTATTAGGATTAGGTGGAGTACTATAAAATTCAAATATTTGTGACATATTTTTTTTGCGACGATGTTCAATCCTAGGTCTTTGGCTCGTCATCCTCTAATCCTACTCTAACATCCCCATCTCGCTTGCTTCACCCACATGGCACCTCTTCATTTCTTCCTGCACGCACCTATGGCACAACCTACTCTACAACACACTCCAACAACACTTCATCTGTTCTCTCTTCTACTCTACTACTACTAAGTGTGTCTTCTCCTCTCTTCCTCAAACAATTGAACAACACTTTCTATACTATTTCTCGCAATAAATTCATTCTCTCATAACATTCATTGTTGGCTCTCTTTTACTCCTATGGATCCATATTTCCTCTACTCTTATCTACATCTCACCCTCCTTATTCCCCCAGCCTCCCGTCGCAAGGGATTACACTACAATGGTGTCTCGTCTTGTTCCCATTAACCCTTTATCCACAAAAATAATCTTAATCCAAAAGGATACAATCTCCAGTAATATCCCTCTTGGTATGACCTCAAACTCCCTTTCAACTTTGCTAAAAGATGTGTTATACTTGATAGAAAAATCTACAACATACACTTCTTTGACTTGATCGAACTAGAAATCAACAACATGAGTCCACTTGTTATCTCGGGTTTCAAGCCTCTCAACCATTTCTTGATCCAAAATTTTAGGTTCTTGAGGGTTAATGATAGGGATAATATCTACTTGCCTCTTTAACCACTCATACAACAAACTAGGATATTTTGCAAAGAAAATCTTGGTGAAGGGTGTTCCACCTTAGCTCAGTAAGCCCTTACTTGATTTAAGGGTACACATAGTTAGTCAATTAATTATTCATATGTGAAATTCATTCACAACAAAGGAAGGAGGCATGGTTTGTCCCTCTATATCGTTCTAAAATATTTGTTCCATCCTTCGTTACCGGGTTATACCTCCCTTAACTATGGCCATAATATAATATATAAACATATTCATTATTTAAATCATTATTTAAATGGTGCATTCTCTATGCCAATGTTGATTTAAAATTTTGCCAACCTCTTTTTATTAGGTTGAATACTCTTTAGGGCATCAATTTTATTTCTACTTTCATGATTTTAAATCTACGCAACATGCATCCAACCATGAATTCCATTTCTAGATTCACACATAAGAAAATACCAACTTAATAAACACAATCGCAAATGGGAATCCATACCCAAAGATGGAACACATATGTTCATAATAAGCTAGTCCAAGGAAAGTAGTTATTGGATAGAAATCTTCCACGCAACCGTGGGAAATACACTATGGATGTCAACCCCAAGTCAAGCTACAAGGCATTTAGGGTGAAGGACACTGACTATAGGCACTCAAGTCACTCACCCAACCCAATTTCTCTTAGTATTGGCCAAATAGTTCAACACAAAACACTATAGGTAATCATTGATCTAGCCTAGCTATGACACTCCCCTCATTGTCGCACACAAAATTAGGAATATACTCTTTCTCTAATAAATAGTTCCTTAGGGTGTGCAGAAGGATCCCAATATATTGTATACCTTCAGGAGAACCTAATAGATTTTAGTCACGAATCTCGATCAATCAATGAGAAACAATCTACAAGAAAGTGGGTGTGGTTTCCTATCAACCCAACATCCATTCTCTTTTGTATCCTTCCATCTGTATCTTAGGTGTGCCATCTTTCTAAGTTTTCATCGATTCCAAATACCATCTATAGCATGAGAGTATAACTCAACAATACATAAGCGAATCGTTGCTAGGTGAATATAGTCTCTCCATGGAAATGAATTCCATCGAAAGGAATGGAATACATCACTATACTAGTCAACTAAAATGCATGAATGGAGGGCACAAGAAAAGGCATAAATCAAGAAAAGAGATATCTTATGCATGCCATCTTTCTCAGTTTCATCGATTCCAATTAACATCTATAGCATGAGAGTCTAACTCAACAATACATAGTGAATGGTTTCTAGAAAAATAGAGTCTCTCCATGCAAATGAATGCCATCGAAAGGAATGGAATACATCACTATACTAGTTAACTCAAATGCATGAATGGAGGGCACAAGAAAAGAGATAATTCAAAATTCCTAGGAGGTTTGAATCCCAAAAGAGATGGAGACTCTCACACTCCTCAATGCTTGGACTCAACCCCCATGCTCTCATAAATAAGGAAGATGGACTTTCCCACCAGCCACCACTTGCATCCAATGATTGATGGTTGGTATTTTAATAAGGTGCATGGTGAAAATATGAAGGCTAGGATATTTGTGAAAATTAGGATTACATATCATCCCCTTGGACTCCCCCCTTTTTGGGTGCACCTCATATTTTTTTCCAGTTTTTATCTTCTTGATTTCATATTGATGATCATTGCATGGCTATAAAAAAATCTATGGCAACTTGGATAACATTAAAATGAGGAGGTAAGGGAAATTGGAGTTCGATCGGTCTTTGACATGATCAAAATTTTACCCAAGTAATATTCTCCTTTCTCTTTATCGGAAGGAAAAATTAGTTTCATTTTGGTACCTCTATTGAAATGTCTTATGTATTACGATATTTATTTGGTAGGAACCCATGTTTTTAACATAGGTCAACACATTTCATATCTATTTATTAGAATTAGGTGGAGTTAGTATAAAATTCAAATATCTGTGACATAGTATTTGTTGCGACAATGTTGAATCCTATGTATTTAGCTTCCCATCCTCTAATCTTACTCCAACATCCCCATCTTGCTTGTTTCACCCACATGGCACTTCTTCATTTATTCCTGCACGCACCTCTGGCACGACCTACTCTACAACACACTTCATCTCTTCTCTCTTCTACTCTACTACTACTTAGTGTGTCTTCTCCTCTCTTCCTCAAACAATTCAACTACAACTTCCATATTGCTTCTTGTAATACATTCCTTCTATCATAACATTTGGTGTTGGATCTCTTCTACTCCTATGGATCCATATTTCCTTTAATCTTCTCTGCATCTCACCCTTCTTATTCCCCCAGCCCCCCGTCACAAGTCATTACACTACAATGGTGTTTGGTCTCATTCACATTAACCCTTTATCCACAAAAATCATCTTAATACATAGGGATACAATCTCCAGTAATAATCCTCTTGGTCCAACCTCAAAATCCCTTTCAATTGTGTTAAACATTGTGCTATAATCAATATAAAAATCTACAACATACCCTTCTTTGACTCGCTCTAACTAGAAATCAACATCCTGAGTCCACCTTATATATCGGTTTTCAAGCCTCTCAACCATTTCTTGATCCCAAATTTCAAGTTCTTGAGGGTGAATGATAAGGATAATCTATGCTTGCCTCTTTAATCACTCATACAACAAACTCGGAAATTCTGCAAAGAAAATCTTGGTGACGGTTGTCCCACCTTAGCTTAGTAATCCCTTACTTGATTTAAGGGTAACCATAGTTAGTCAATTAGTTATTCATGTGTGAAATTCATTCATAAAACAAGATCCTTTGTTACTGGGTTATACCTCCCTTATCTATGGCCATAATATAATATATAAAAATATTCGTTATTTAAATATTTAGTTAAACGATACACCAATGTTGATTTATGTTTTTGACATCCTCTTTTTGTTAGGTTGAATACTTTTTAGGGCATCAATTTTATTTCTAGTTTTATGATTTTAAATAATTAACGGTTTGCATAATTTGGATTCATGATTTATTTTAACATGCTTAGATGTTTATGTGTGAGGAAATTGTTATTATGAAAGATGTGATGGAATGGATATAAAGGACATTGTGCAATATGTGATGCCATTTATACAAAGGACATGTTGTTGTTGCATGAAGGTGCAATACTTTTTATTTTGGTACATGTCTTCCTCTTCCCTATGTACATTTAAAATAAAAAATATTTTCTATAATTTTGATTTTGTATTTCAAAGCTACCATTATGTTTACTATTTCGGTTGAAGAAGATAAAAACTCTCTAATATAATGCCCAACACATTGTATTGATGCTATTAATTATTTTGTCCAACACATTTCATCAGGTTTATTATATATGGTTTCTAGTTACAACTAGAAATAATTGGTTAGTACCATTGTAATTTAACTTAAATTACAATATGATTGTAACCATGGGTTTCCAATCGGGTCCAATTTTAAGTTTCAACTCCCACCTTCAGATTTAAATCGCATCCATATGTTTTTTCCGAGCTAAAATGTACAAAATTATCTTATTCTACTAGTAAAAGGAAACTTGTGTATGTTTTTTAATCCGACGTTTTAGACTTCATCCAAATGATTCCATATTATTCTATCGCACGAAACCATATAAAATTGAGAGGATTTAGTATAGCTTGGAGTTAGAAGGCATGATCAGTGATTGTTAGAACTATTACATGAAAGCCTCCATTGCCTAGAGATTGTGAAACATAGTAAGGATCAATCATGTGACGAATTCACATAGTTGATCAAGTCCGCATAAATTTGCTAGGAAGAAATATTTATATTATAGAGAATTAACTATTGAAGTAATATACATAATGGTGTAACGATGTTTGAAATTAAAGTGCAGTGGTTATAAAATGATATTTCTTTACTTCTTCTTCTTATTAATTGTTATTGTTTTAAAAACTTATAATATATAGATATTTATTTAAATGAATTATGTTTAAATATTTATATTTATTTAAATGAAATATGTTTATATATTTTTGAAATTATTAATATATTTTTTTTTAACTTTTTTTTTTCAGGAAAAAAAATAAATAAATAAAAAATAATAATAATAATAATTAATTAAATTAATTATAAAATTTGAAGCTACTATATAATCTTAAAAACTTAGTTCACTAATAAAATAATAATAATAATATTATATATATAAAGAATGATTATAATTGTATTTAGAAAAAGGCATGGATTTCTCCAAAAACAATTAGAATTACAATTTGCACATAGGCCAAATGTGCATCATAAATGTATGATGTCTTAGTTCCTATACCTATGTCTAATCTTTGAGTTGAACTGATGCAGTTTATATAAAAATGTCATGGGAAGATGGCTACAAAGGAACATAGCAAATACAAAACTTTGTTAAGCGTGCAAAATTAATGCAAATGCAGATTTGTGTCCACATGGTTATGCTGAGACGCCTTGTTCTCCTGAGTTTCTACTAGGTCTGGGTGTTCTGCTTGCATTGTTGTTGGGTCAATAGGAGCAATCAAATGCATTTGTAGGTGAGATGCTTAGTTTGAAGCTCTGGATTCTGCGAATACAAATGGATGATTGTGCTCTTGGGCGCCTTGTTGTTGTTGGGACCAGCGAATGGAGAAAATATGATTTGATTTCCTCTTGACAACGCGCATGAATAGGGCCAATTCCTCATTATGGCGTTTCTCATGGGAAATAAATTTCTAAGATTGTTGTTCCATTTGGGTTTTAAGTGCTACAATTTCCTCTTGTTGCAAATGTACGCGTTCTTGTATTCTACCAATGGCACATTCTGAGCACTAGAATTCACCCCTACTGTGATGCCACATAATTGCAAGGGATTGTTGGCGTTCCAATGACAATATGAGAGGTCATAGGTTAATTGAGTCAAACTGAAACTGAACAGTGTCGCCACCTTTGAGATTCAAGTGCATACTTCCAGACAATAGAATGTGATGGATAAGAGCCAACGTCATGATGTTGGTGAAATAAGTTATGCATGAGAGGATTACGAGGGATGAGGCCAAGGTCGTATGTCTCATAAATCTCCAAGTCACGAGAATATTGTTGCAGGGGGGATTGATACGTACAGAGTACCAGTTCCCACATGAGTGTGAGGGAGAAGTCATGATGAAAATTTCAGAATGCAGTCCAAGGGGACACGAAGTTGAAGGAGAGCGTCAGTCACGAAAGTGATCAACATGTGTAATAGGTTTAAGGAATGTGGAGAGAGTGAGGGAAAGCACTTTTCCATAGTTGAGATGCCACGAATTTTCCAAATACTAACTAAATAAACAAACTCGCAAATGGGAATTCATACCCAAAGATGGAACACATATGATCATAATAAGCTAGTCCAAGGAAACTGGCTATTGGCTAGAAATCTTCCACGCAACCGTGGGAAATCCACTATGGATGTCACCCCCAAGTCAAGCTACAAGGCCTTTAGGGTGAAGGAAACTGACTATAGGCACTCAAGTCACTCACCCAACCCAATTGCTCTTAGTCCTAGCCAAATAGTTTAACACAAAACACTATAGGTAATCATTGATCCAGCCTAGCTATGACACTCTCCTCATTACCGCACAAAACATTAGGAATATACTCTTTCTTTGATAAATAATTCCTTAGTGTGTGCAGAAGGAGACCAATCTATTGTATACCTTTAGGAGAACCCAATAGATTTTAATCACTACTCTTGATCACTCAATGCGCAACAATCTACAAGAAAGTGGGTATGGTTTCCTATCAACCCAACATATATGCTTCTTTGTAGCCTTCCATCTCTATATTAGGTGTGCCATATTTCTCGACTTTCATCGATTCCAATTACCATATATAGCGCGATATTATAACTCAACAATACATAAGAGAATGGTTTCTAGGAGAATAGAGCCTCTCCATGCAAATGAATGCCATCGAAAGGAATGGAATACATCACTATACTAGTCAACTCAAATGCATGAATGGAGGGCACAAGAAAAGAGACAACTCAAGAAAATAGATATCTTAGGTGTGCCATCTTTCTCAGCTTTCATCGATTCCAATTACCATCTATAGCATGAGAGTATAACTCAACAGTACATAAGAGAATGGTTGCTAGGCAAATAGAGTCTCTCCATGCAAATGAATGTCATCGAAAGGAATGAAATACATCACTATATTGGTCAACTCAAATGCATGAATGGAGGGCACAAGGAAAGAGATAATTCAAAATTATTAGGAGGTTTGAATCCCAATAGAGATGGATTCTCTCACACTCCTCAAGGCTTGCACTCAATCCCCACACTCTCTGTTAGCACTCAAAAGCACACCATCAAAGTTTTATGTTTCCTCATCAACTTTTGTCCAGATCTTTGGTTCTTGTGTTGTTTCTAGTAAAATTTCATATGCCAAACCTTCATCTTGCTAGCCTCTTTCCTTTTTTGTTGCTTACGAGTCTCTTAAGGTTTCCAATGCTTCTTGGATTGATTTGAAATACATCTAGGAAGTTGATTTAGTTATTATCGTTTCATGCTTATCATAAAGCTATGTTGAACTTTGAGCCCTTTTGCTTTCATTTGAAATAACAAAATTAGTCTTTGATTTAACCTTTTGAGCCTAGGATTTCGTTACCTATCTTGACAAAAACAAAACAAAATTGTCCTAGATTCACTAATAATATATTTGGGAAGCATTTTAGATTTTTGGGAAACAAAAGATCTTTTTGGGTTTTAAGTCAATATCGGCCTCTCATGCTTATAATTTGAGCTAAAAAATTTGGGGCCCACAGGCCCAATCTCTAAGTTAAGCCCAAGGTCGAGGCCACATGGGATTTCAAACTCCAAAATTCAAGCACCTGTAAAAAGCACAACAAGGGTTAGCCACAAATTCAACATACAAGTTAGAGCCTAGCGCCCAAGCACCAAGCTACATGGAGGAGGATCCCACGGGGGGATTTCATATTGCACTACACGTCAAATATCCATCGAAATGTTGGTTTATATAAACACCAAACAAGTGTTGTTACCCAACAAATGTGGTATATATCCCACAACGCAAAAATGAAAATGCAGCGTCGTTTATCCTCGAAGGTGCTAATTGCTAAATGTTCTAGCACTATGCCACAACAAATGTTGAATTTCACAGTTGCTAGGTGTTAAATGAATGGTTATGAGCGCCAAGCAAGGATATTTTTTCGTTTCTACAAATTATCATAGCGCACCAGGCATTGAAGGGTGAAATTCCATGAAATATCCAGATATGAAATCAAAGGCCAAATGTCAAACTCTTAAACACGTAGATGCCAAGAATCATTGGATTTGGCCTGCCATCATAGAAAAAAAAGGATCTCATTGAAAAAATCAAGCCCAGATGAATCTCTTATTGTATGATTTCAACATTATACTGATGCATAGTGTATATAGGGTAGCATCCATTGGAGAAATGAATTTGAAGTCAGATGCTCTCCGAGGTATCCATAGCCTGAACACCAAGCATCAATACAAGGGAAAACGCATCAGACAGTGCCAAGAGGAAGAGGCAGTGAACATGCACTTCGCCTTGCATGTTCAGATACAAAATAATATCTTTGGTAGTTACACCAAAATATCAACAAAAACCATCCTTAATTTGGATGAAAAAATGTACTTTTCCATCCTCGCCACCTTCCACTATGATGATCATACCTCTCCCCTACTCCAGAGCCATCAAAACTAGTGCATTCATAGGCTTCCCTCATACAAACTTCATCCTATGAATGATATCACCACTCACTGACTGATAGCATTTTATATTTGGAATTAATGCTCCCAGGATTCTAAAGGAGTTAAACAATATTAATATTGTGCCTATCCCTTCCACGTATCGAGGAGGACTTACCATGTGCCTAAACCATTTTTGACACTTAATCATTTCAAATTTTATGGAAGGGGAACCACCAACATTGTTCCATTCACCCCCATATGACCAAGAGCTAGCCCGAAAGCTTTGTTTTCTAAGGAATCTGTGATTGTGTTATGTCGACAGAGGATGTGAAAAAAAGTGCCTGAAGTCCTTGCAAAGATTTTCTAGACTTGTTTCTTTTGGTGAGGAGGCCTTGATAAAATAGAGAATTTTGTTTTAGAATAGCCAACTATATTAAGCTTAGTGATTTTGCTTTTATTTTCCAATTGTATGCCCATAAACATAGTGTATGATTCTTCTTTGTTATTGGTAGTGGCTCCTATATTCCAATAATACTCCATTAATTGATTTCCTCTAGGGTCAAATAACACCCCTCTAGCACCTCCCTCCCCGGTGAACTACATTTATTGTTAATGCTTCATTCAATCCACAAAACAATTATGGGCTTTAGCGGGGAAATGAGTTCCTCTATGTTAGAATTGCAGATGCAGAAAACACAATTCACAATGATAATTAACAATCACACACAGATAATAGACACAGGGATTTCATGTGGTTCAATCAAGCATTGGGCCACGTCCACCAAGCATAGGCATCGGTTGTCTTATTATTCAGATCGTGTAGATTACATCATCTCACTCACACTCAGTCTCTCACAGTGGTTTTTGCCTCTACGGGCTTACATGTATTTATATACATTTACAAGAAACTGGATAATAAATGCAATCCCTATCCATATTCTAACTTGGTCTATTTGGTTGTAACCAACACAGAATAATAGGATCCAAATCCATCTTTGGAGTAATTCGTTGTCACCAAATACCAACAATCTCCACCTTGCCAACAATTAACCTGATACCTTGTTCCTTCCTTTTGTTCATCACCTTTTCTGCAAGCCAAAAGAAGCCAAGCACCACTGCAACTTCTCTAACAAAACTGGTTTCATGATCTTGCATGTGTAACTTGCACGAGTTTGGATTTCTTGAGGGGTCACTCCACCTCCAACATGTCTTCCACAACTTTGTCGTGAGACATATTTAGTGATATATCTCCTCCTATCCAAAACACCTTTAAAATATACATTACAATTATCACAGACCATCTCAGTGTAACCATTATAGGTGACATTTGTTCTTCTCAAACGCTGAAGCACCCATTTCACTGTAGCATATGAATATGTCACGTATCTGACAACATCATTAGCATGTGAAACATCTGGTCTTAACCATTTCATCACATACAACAAACCTCCTACTGAACTTACACGAGACATAACCTTTTCTTCTTTATAGACATGACCTATGCTTGAAGACAACTTATAATGGAAAGAAAGAGAGATAAAAACTGGTTTTACAATGTTCATACTGAACTCCAACCACAACTTACCATTACCATCTCTGTGTACTTCCATGCCCATAATTTGTTTTGCTGCTCCTTGATCCCTCATCTGAATTGTCTTGTCCACCTGAGTCATTTTCTTACTGATTTTATCCATGCTTCGGCTTGCATCGATCATATTATCAACAAAGAACATCAAGATTGTGAATGTACTATAAACTATATATTCATTCCTACCCTTTGAAAAATTTAGACTCACTATGAAGGATTCAAACATCTTGTATATTTGCCTGGGTACCAATAGGCCATACAATGAATTATCTAGCATGCAAACAAATTTACCGTTGCGATCTTGAATCAACCCTTTTGGTTGTTCCATACATACTATATCTCTATCAATGATGACCTTTTGAGAAGTAGGATCCCACACACAACATCCCTTTATACCATCATCATAACTTGTAGAGATATAAAACAAGTAGGAATTCAGAAACAAAGATTTTAAGTCTGGAAGTGATTTACTGCTTACCAATACTTACAATTCTTTCTTTCTCTTATGACCTTGATGCTTATACCATAAACAAGAAGATACATATGTCACTTCAGATGCCACTTTAGTACTCCCTTCCAACTTATAAAGGTTATCAAACTTTGTTGCCTTCATCACTACTAAATTCCCTTTCGACAATGTGAGAGCTCCACCTTGAACTGTATACTTATATCCACAAGAATCCAACACTCCTAATGAAATAAAATTTAATTTAATCTCAGGTACATATGTAACATCCATTAATTCCTTAACAATACCATCGAACATCCTGATTCTAATACTGCCAACCCCAACAGTTTTACAGGGAATACCATTTCCCATAAACACTACACCCTCATCAACATATTGGTAAGAAATGAACCAATTTCTATGTGAGCACATGTGGTGGGAGGCACCTGAACCTAACTTCCATTCTTCTTGATATTGTAAATTACTAGAAACGACTAAAACTTGATCAATTATATGTGAATTTGTTATAGCCAAATTTGCTTCCTTCGTAGAGCTTTCCTCAGATTCCTTTCTCTTCCAATAATCTTTCTTGAGATATCTTGTTTTTCCACAGTACCAACATTTTTCTTTACCCTTTCTCTGTCTTGACTTAGATCGAGAAAAACTTCTCTCATTATGATCTTTAGTTTGACCTCTGATCAACATTGCCTCTGAAGTTGAGGTTTCTTTACTAGATTTTCTCCTCATCTCCTCAGCCAGCAAAGCTCCCACAACAGAGTCATAATCTAAAACTTTTGTTGAACTAAAGCTAATAGAGGTGACTAGATTATCCCAAGACTCAGGCAATGAACACAATAGTTTAATAGCCCTATCCTCATCTTTGAATTTAAATTCCATACTAGTCAATTGAACTATAAGGGTATTGAAGGTATTTAAATGGTCAACAACTTTTGTACCTTTTTTCATCCGCAAACTATACAACTGTCTCTTCAAGTAGATTCTTCTCGTCAAGGACTTCACCATATATAGACTTTCCAACTTGCTCCATAATTCTGATGTATCCTCTCCTACGATATTAAACAGAACCTCATCCGCTAGACATAAACGAATGGTACTAAGAGCTTTCGCATCCAAATCTTCCCATTCCCATTCCGTCATGGCTACTGGTTTCTTTGACTTGCCTGCCAATTCTTTTTGCAACCCTTGTTGCACTAGTAAATCTCGCATCTTGAGCTTCCAAAGCTCAAAATTGTTTTTACCACTGAACTTTTCAATTTCAAAATTTGAACTCTACATCTTATCCATTAGCATAAAAAATCTCCCAATATCCACTGCTTATAAAACCCAAAGCCATTTTTAAACAATAATGTGGAGGAATAATGATAAAATCTTCACAAGGTTTTAATAAAAAAGAGGTTTAATTCAAAAAAACCTTTTAATAATATAAAAAAAGTTTAATAATATAAGCATTTAAAAAAAAAAATCAAAAGATTCACTTTTACTTTAACTCATTCACCTTATGCGATCCTTAAAAATATATATATATATATTTCGTGCTTAATTAAAAAACACCACATCATACACCCCTCCACCTTTTAATATTTAATTCTTTAAACTTTTCAACCATGCCTTAAATTCCAAACAATTTACCATGCGAATCAATTTCCGCACCTCTCGCACACTTGGAGTGAGAAGTCCCCGCACCTCACGATATACTTAGAGTGCGGGGAGTCCACACCTCACGCCTCACGCAACATTGGAATGCAGAAATCTTAAAAAATTTAAGCATTGTTCATTTTCTTCAACCGCGGAAATCCCAACAATTTTTCATGAGCGTAAGGTTGAGTAATAAGTCCCCGCACCCTTCGAGAGGAGGGCCCTGCAGGGATGTATAAATTTACGCACCTCACACATATGCTGCTCTCCTCCAAAATTTGACACCCTCTCCTCCAACGAGGCTCTGATACCATTTGTTAGAATTGCAAATGCGGAAAACACAATTCACAATGATAATTAACAATCACACACAGATAATAGACATAGGGATTTTACGTGGTTCACCCAAACATTGGGCTATGTCCACCAAGAGTAGGCATCGGTTGTCTTATTATTCAGATCATGGATATTACATCTGCTCACTCACACTCAGTCTCTCAAAGTCATTTTTTCCTCTACGGTCTTCCATGTATTTATATACATTTACAAGAAACTAAATAATAAATCCAATCCCTATCCATATTCTAACTTGGTCTATTTAGTTGTAACCAATGCAAAATAATAGGATCCAAATCCATCTTTGAAGTAATTCGTTGTCACCAAATCCCAACACTATATAGGTTAGCGAAGCTTCAATTTTTAAAATTCTTAGTGCTAGTGAGGGAAATAAGTTCCATTCCATGTTATTTAGCCTTTTCTTGATATGTAGAATGCCATTGCTTTGATACCAAATTGGTGTGAACTTATTTATGAGAATAACACCTGCTAGTCTAAAATCACATTTGTGGAGTTCTATTTTTATTTATGCTCATATAGTTCATCCATTTATATCTTGCGAGATCGATTTACTAGGATCACTCTGCCATGGTGATTTCCACATACAATAACAAATACTATATGCTAACTTAAGACAAATACAACGACGTTGTCTAGCTGTTCTACAAAATGGTTTTTCTTGCCGGAATCTGGTGATATAAATTTACATGAATCACTATTTTTTGTTGTTCAAAATCCATTTCTGAATGCAAAAATGGATTCAACATGCTAAAAAACCTCTAGGGCACTCAGATTATACAGAAATAATCACTCAAATCTACGAATCTAACAATCTTTCACTGGATTTCAAGTAAATGTCCCCGAAAAAAAACATTGTTTCATAGAAATTTTAGCCTACGGCCAAAAACAACTAATCCTTGAAATTAACTAAAAACTCTAGATTTATTCATTAACCAACTCTACCCATTTATTTGATATTAACTATTCAAATTAATTTATTCTTATCAACTACCCACAAATTAATTCCTAATAAATCAATTAACCATCACTAAATCAAATTAAAAAAAAAAAAAATACACAAACACACTCTGCCTCACTTCCTATCATACCATTAACAAACATCCCTACCATTTATTACAATCCACTTAGAACAAAAGAATTCCTTAAAACATCACAACCATTTCTTTGATTCAAATTTTAAATTGATATGGAAATGTGTACGATGTGGAATGAGTGTTTAATAACTATTACCTAAAAGTTTTTTTTCTTTCTCTTTTCATAAATTTCCAATGCAACTTTACTCCACCACCAAATACGTTTTCACTAAAATTTCTAAATCTATCTTAATAATAAATTTAAATTTAAAAAAAAATTAAAAACCTATATTCATCTTATTAATAAATTTAAATTAAATTAAAAAAAAAAATTATACTTAGTAATTAATATAAATTTTGAGGGCTATAAATCTTCATATTTTTTTCATAAATTACCAATACAATGTTATTCCACCAAAAATACAATCTCACTACAATTTTTAATTCTATTTTAATAATAAATTTAAATTAAAAAGTTTTAAGAACCTATATCCATCTTAATAATTAATTTAAATTAACTTAAAAAAAAACCTCTATTCATCTTCATAATTAATCTAAACTATAAATCCTCATTAATAATTATCCTCCTTAATAATTAGAAATATATAACATAAAAACATAAATAAAACTCCATCATTTTAGAATAAACACCAATTAAAAATAAATAAATAACTCAAAGCCCATTCTCTTCTTCAACCTCGCTGGCAAAATATTCCTCCCACCACAACGTTTATTTGGTTTTTTCATTGTCACTTGCGAATAGGTTTGATCATGAAAAAATATGTTAAAATTAAACAAAGACCGACAAAGATTGGAAGAAATAAAAGCCATCTTTGCGGAATATTTACAAAAGCAGAGGAATTCAAACTTACAAAAACAGAGGAATGTTTACAAAAAAGAATTCAAATTTACAAAAACAGAGAAATATTTATAAAAGCAGAGGAATTTAATTTTTCTTTACAGTAGAGGAATTCAAATTTACAAGAACAGAGGAATATTTACAAAAGCAGAGGAATTCAAATTTACAAAAGTAGAGGAATATTTACAAAAACAGAGAAATTCAATTTTTCTTTCTATTGCGAATTCAAATTTTGCATGGAACTCGAAGTGGAAGTGGGATTCTGATGAGTTCAGATCTATTGTGATCATTTTAAAGGGAGAGTATATAAAACAATATCACACACAACACATTCTCACTTTCATCTCGTCTTCTTCTTTTCTACTCTGCATTGCATTGGCTTGCAGAGTAATTCAAATTTTCTTTCTACTGCGAATTCAAATTTTGCATGGAACTCGAAGTGGAAGTGGGATGTTGATGAGTTCAGAGCGTGTTAACACTAGAAGTCACCTTTCGATTGCAGAGGAGGTAAGCCCAGTACCCATCATATTTATGTCACAATGAATAATTTTAAAGAGGTCGAATGGGCGCAGACTCAGGATAATATTATTTTAACTCAGAAAACTGGACCAACATGCACCAACAAATGAGGTCTTGATTCAAATTCAATCAGTAAGTTGTAGTAAGGGTGAGTAGGAGGAAGAACTTAAGAGGAAAATGTAAAGGTATGCTATGGACATCAGGTCTTCCAGCAGCCTAAGAAGGAAAAACTTAAAAAACAAGATCCTCTTGGATTCGAAGCTTCAGGAAATTGAAAACGCTATAACAACACTGCAATCAAACATCCATTACAACACAGTCACAACAATCCATGTGAATCCTTCAATCATGAACATTCAATATCAAACGCATAATAAGATGTAGGAAGAAAGATGACTTAGATTAAATAAGAAGTCTCAAATCAAATTACATAACCAAAGAACCAGAGCTTCAATAAAACTTTACAATACGGGAGCATAGCTCAACCATCAACCCTTACAAAATATCAAAATGACTCCTATATACTCAAAAATAAATTCGCCACTACCAGCAGAGGCGTGCTCGAGCTACCACATTAACGTTTTCAGTGGGTGCCTCCTCTGTCAGATTGTGTAGGCCTCCTCATGTCAGATGCGAGCTAGGCACAGTTATGTGCTTTACAGAAAAATCTGTCCATAATTGGCAGTCTACCTTTACGGTCGCTCTCTGCATGTTTTCCATTTATGGGGTGAGATGAGGTCTCAACTGCCACCTCACTTTCATGAACTGTCTTCATAAGGATCAGGACTGGCCGCACTCTGAACTTCACCATCTGGAGATTTGTTGGACACTTGCAGGGAGCACTTGGCAGGTAGATGTGGACGCTGATGATAGGGAGCTGACGAGATGACTGGGACTTCGTGGGCACCAAAATCTCATATCATCGCCTGACTTAGGATAAAAACATTTGATGGGGTTTTTTGAGCCCTCTTCTTTCATTTTTTCTTTGCCAGAATGCCACTTCCCAGGGAAAACACCCCCCTGATCAATAATGTGTTCTAACAGAGCGATTGTGACCATTTTAAAGGGAGAGTATATAAGACAATCTCACACACAACACGTTCTCACTTTCATCTCATATTCTTCTATTCTACTCTGCATTGCATTGGCTTGCCTTGATTCATTTCCATGTCTGTTTCCTCTGTTACATGGCCATGCATTTTGGGATTTACAATTCTTTATTTTCATTGGTTTTTCTATTTTGATTGTAATTGATGCTTTTATCTTCTTTTTTTCTGGGCGTGTTTGCACTATTTGCCCTTATGTAGAGAAGAAGAAAAATAACTAGAGATGATATCCATTGGAGTGAAGAAGCAGGCATGTGTTTTGTTTTCATCATATATATTTTTTACTAATAAATTTGTACAGTAAAAAACCGACTGGTAGATAATGACTATGAATAGAACCCAAATTGTTCAAAAAATTTATTCATTATTTCTAATTCACAGTGAAGCCATGGAAAATCACAAGGGATTTCACCTAGAGATATTGCTTTTATTTTCTTTGGAAGTTCTTGTTTAATGGTTTTGACCTGCTTAATCATTTTGCAACAGATGAAGAGAAGGGTTCACCATGGAGGGAGAGTATGAGATGAGAAGCTTCGGTTTCTGAATCACTTGTTTCTATATATGTTTATTCATCTCAATTAGCCACATATGCTCTCTATCAAATATTTCATTGTAAGGCGATGTTTAAATGGTTTGCAGTGAATTTGAGGATATGAGATGATGGGCAGGACAAGAATAGAAACATGTGAAGGGACGTTCATACACCTTTTTGACTCATTCATTCTATTATTTAAGTACCAATTATACTTTCTTAATCTGCCGCAGACGTTTTCTTTGTCAAATCTTTGTAAGGCCCTCTGGTTTGGTCTTTTTGATTGGGGTATTTCAACCTTGTTAATATCTTTCTATAGATGAGTGTTAATTTCTGACTTACTTTAAATTTCACAGTACAATGTGGATGTAATTAATTTTGTGTTGAATTGTAACGAGTTTCATATGTCAAGTTAATAACATACTCTATAAATCCTTGCAAATGACTCCTTCAAGTAAATCGAATTGTTGTGTGTATATCATTTTCTTCCACATAAATAGGGAATGCATGAGTCCAAGAGACTACATATTTTATTTCCATTCCTCGGTGTCAAACCTTGAGTTGTATGGAAACATTGTTGTCCAACAAGGAAAGCATCAAAGCAAGCATAAGTAGTATAAGTTGACCCTGAATCTCCCTATCTCATAGTTTACTAAGTTCCAGTTCCAAGCGCAGTCCTAGTCTAAGTCCCAGTATCGGTCTCGTTCATTGCTAGCGCTAGTAGTCCCTGCCCTTTTACTATTTCCCCACCCAGTGCTATAGCCAATTCAAAAGTAACCACCTCTTTACCCCAGAGTAAGCAAAGGAAAGATCATCCTATCCACACAGAATCGATTACAATGCAAACAAACACTGATATTTATCCATTTAGTGGAATGGTTTTCGTAGACTTCTTCATATGGAATTGCTACTGTAGCTTCTTGAACTGCTGGGTAAACTACTGAGTCTATTGGAACTTCGACTGGTGGATCAAGGTAAGTAACTTATGTTGGTGGTGCTTTACTCTGAACTACTAGTATTGGATCGACTGCCTTTCATGTCCTTGCCCTGGCCCTATACCTAGTTGTTGGCTTTGTTGATCCTACTTCTTTAGGGCGAGCCATACGAGTGAGCCCAAAGGCGGCTCTGCGGGCTGGCCCCTATCGATCCATCCATCCTATTCATTCGTAGAAGGTAAGGTCAAAATGAGTGATTTGAAATCAACAGACATGAACATCGATGGGTGTTTCTTGAATGACATGATCTTACTTATCCTGATGACCTGACTGAATTACTCAAGGTTCTCCCACTCACTTTAGGGAAGAGAAGAACCAAGGAATTTTTGGGGGGGATAACATTATGTCCCCCACACTGGCACTGGTGTGGTGGATTTATCAATTAAATAGATAATGGAATGCCATCCAATAAAGAAATGGTATCTCGTAGGAGTTCCATTTGTCTATACGAATTGCGAAGACCATAGAGCCAGGCACAAAGATAAGATTTGGTTGTAGATCAGGTGCCAGATCTAAGAATAAGAAAACTACAGTGGAGATCATATCATGGCACTACACCAACCATGCACGTAGTAGGTGATTGAATCCAAATGTTGGCATGTTTACAGGAATAGTGTTATTTTCATTGATGGCAAGAACAGTAGCGAAGATGGCATGTCTACAGGAAAGAAAAATAACAATGATGGCATGATTACAGGCAGAGCTTGCAATGATGGAAAACAGGAAAAGCATAAGCTCAGGAGGAGAAGCAAACAATATGTAGAGATCAAATCTCAGAAGAGATAGCGCTATGTTCTCTTCAGAAGTGTAGATGAGGTCCAAAAGATGAACTTGTAGGAGGATCAAAGGTCAAGGCCTTTGACACTTATAAATTATTCCAAGTCGGAAGGAAGTGTAAGCTCAGGAGGAGGAACGATAGTGGCCATTGGATCACCAATTCTGAATTCCCGATGTCCGTTACATCCGATTCCAGTGACCAGAGGAAGTGCAGAGGAGAAGTACAGATATGATATGTTGGATCTGAGCGTCGAGGACCAACAGTCGTCAGATCTAGTATAACTGCAAAGAGGATTATGGTCGAGATCCATCCTCCAACTCCGCGAAATGTGAAGTCGCGATGAGTTCTGAGCCATTGGATCCAGAGGCACATGGTGAGAAATCAACATTTCGCTGACTCGCGAACTAGAAAAGTCAAAGGCAGAGACATGAACTCGCGAAATCCAAAAATGCGAAGAAGTGATATTGACCGTTGGATCACAGAGAGATCTGGACCATTGATTTGTCACGACGAAGAACAAATTTCAAGTTCTCGAAGAAGAGATCTAGACAGTTGAAATATGGAATATCATGGGTCGTCGATCGGACAAGAGATGAATCACGAAATGCGAAGTCTCGATATGATATGGGTCGTCGAATCACCAAGGATCATGGGTCATTGATCAAGAGTAGGTATCGGGAAATCGAGAGTCAAAGAAAGGAGGTTCTCTAACCTTTGAAGTCATGAAACGTGAAATCACAATTTGATCACAACCATCGATCAAAAGGAGACATCTGGACCATTGATCTAGAAAGCGTAGTTTCTGAAGTTTGGCATGTGGTCACAACCATGGTCACATCGGTGAAATTTTAGGGAAGAGATAACATGTTTCTAAGCTCCACTTCACAGATCGTGAGTTGGGAGAATCAAGGCGACTCACAGTAGGAGTTCGTGATACACGAAGTCATGAAGCACCTAGGAGGTTAAGCCCCATGTCAGAGTTGGAGGTCACATCATCAAAGGATTAAGGGAGGAGCTCGCATGTAGCTAGGCTCCACATCGGAGATCACCAAGATCGCGAAGTGCTTTTTTGATAGGTGTATAATTACAGCTCATGGTCACGTGAAAGGAAGGGGATTAGCTAGAAAAGATAGCGCCCACTGTGAAGTTTTCTCAGGAAGGGAAAAGGTACCAAAGGAATGAGCGCACGGAGGTTCTCTAGGTAACTTCCAGAATGAAGTGATTGCATCTGCCAGAGAATTTGAGGAGTTGTAGGGTGAGTGCCAGAGGAGTTGAAGAGTCTCGAGGTAACTACTAGTGGAATGAAGAATCATCATAGAGACAATTGACAGATGGGAAATTGTTGAAGTCTGTAACTATAACAGAGAGGATAAGCTCAACTATGACAGAGAAGACGAAGGGTCGCACTGCCAGAAAAAGGCAAAGAATCTTAGGAACGACCACTAATGACGAATAGTTTCAACATAACGGCTACTGATGTAGAACAGATTCAACATAATCGCCAGAGAGGATGAAGAGTTACATGTATTATCTGGGAGAGGAATTGGCATCATAAATATATGCAAAATAGAGAATAGATGGTGTCTGGTTTTGAGAGTGATTCATGCGAGCAGAAGCATGCTATGTGCAGGAGCTAAAATGCACAGTAGAGGCGCAATGCATAGAATGGAAATAAGACATAGAGCATAAAGTGCAGAAGAGGTGAGGAACGTAAATGCATATCTAAGAGAGGAAGAGAAAGAAGAGGTGCACATACAGAGACAGAGTAGAAGACCAGAAATCTCAAGAAGATGCGAGCAGGAAGACACTGATGTAGGTAGAGAAGAGCAGTGTAGCAGAACAATGATGAGACATGTAAGTCATTGATAAACATTGTATCACTATAATAAGTTTCAATAACGAATTTTTAATAATCAAGGTGGTATGGAGGTGCTAGGGAGGATTGTTGTCCTCATAGGTTCAAGTGGGTGCTTGAACACAAGGATTTGTAGCTTACATCTAGTTGCAGCAAGAAAAACCAGGGTGGTATGGAGGTGCTAGGGAGGACTGTTGTCCTCAGAGGTTCAAGTGGGTGCTTGAACATAAGGAGTTTTAGATTACATCTGGTTGCAGCAAGAAAAACCAGGGCGGTAGGGTGGTGCAAGGGAAAAATATTTTTCTCTGTCATACAGGTTGGTGCATGTGTAACTAGAAGTTGGTGCTTCCATCCAGTTGGTGCTGGAACACTCAGGGAGTTGGTGCTTCCTTATAGTGGGTGCTAGAGAAATCAGAGAGTTGGTTCTCTCAACAAGTTGTTGCTTGTAAAAAAGAGGTGGTAGCCTCAAAAGGAGTTGGTGCTCATAAGAATGATAATGTACAAAAAATAAAGACTGCTTATCATATCAATAAGAAGAGGTTTTTCTCTTTATGGGTTTCCTCAGGAAATATCTGTCTCTGTATATTTCATGTGTGTGATTGATGTTGATTATTCTATTTCTTAATTCCCTGCATTATCATGGTCATCATTGAATGTTCTGTAAATATTTCAAAATAGGCATAATTATTTAAGAACAGTGACAATTCATTCACCCCCCCTTCTTAGTTGTTCAACAATTGGTATCAGAGAGGGCCCCTTTTATCTAAGGGTAGATCCTAGGGCTTAAACATGACTATTCGTGAAATAACTTCAACCAATAATCCCCCCCTATTCAATGGAACAAACTTTTCCTTCTGGAAAGTTAGGATGAGAACCCACATAATGGATTTAGGTGCAGATGTCTGGGATGTGATAGAAACTGGTTATGTAAAGACAATTGTACTAGCTTTTAAGGATGACAAGCTAGAATTCATCTTCAACGTTAAGGATATGAATGTTATTTTGAGTGGACTTGCATAAACATAATTTGTAAAAGTTATGCACTTAGAAACTGCCAAAGAAATG
>ML792154.1:395056-412049 GCA_009831015.1 Picea engelmannii | reverse complement strand
AGATTTTGACTTGTCAATGAGGAGAGAGGCACATCTTAGGAGGGATAGTTTAGAGGATTCCAGGAGGAATACACCAGTGGTTGATTTTGGTGTTGAGAGACACACCCTAGTCACCAGGAAGATCACATATGTCTTCCATCATTCTTCAACAACAATTCTATAGGTTCCAACAACAAGGGTGCACTTATCCAGGGAGAGGGCGCAACTTCTAAGGAGGTTCAATGCATCGACTTGTCCCATTACAGGAGAGTTCATAGATTCCCCTCCGACCCAATTGATAGGAAGGCAAGGTGCATATTTTTCCTAGTTCCTCATCATATTCTGACAAAAGAATCATCTGGGACACATTTTCTGGACATTGGGAGTGCGAAACTTGGGGATGACACATTCAAGGTTCCCGAGCAATCATCAGATCACATTCAGGGAAACCCTTCCGACCCATTTCACAGTAGGACAGGGAGATTTGTTTGAGACACATCTCAACCGATTCCGACGGTGGAATAAATAGGGCGCAATTTTCTAGTAGCAGAGGGGTGCATTCCCCCAGGGGGATCCATCTGGGGTCCATACACAGCAGCAGAGGGGTTGGTCCATCACCAAGACAGAGAGGGACAACAAGGTGCACTATTTGAGACAGTTTCCAAGATGATTCGAGAGATATATCCACTAGGGAAAACTTTCCATACTTGCAGCAGTTACCGTGCGAGTTGCCATAGCTCTGGATCATCCCTTGATCCCACAGTGTTCATTTCGTATCGTGTATTATCATTTTGTTTCCTTATTGTATTCCGACTAAGATCCTTTTTACATTGATCTATCCAATTGATTCATTTTATTCAACCGCATTCGACATTTCTACTCCACAGAGATATCATAATATAAGCTTTGCAGTATTTTGTTGCAATTATTATTTGTATGCTCATTTATATGTTGTAACAATTAATTATATACCGTAGATATATCAGATTAACAACATTTCCCAGAACAACCAAGTCTAGAACTTTACAGTGGTATCATATCTTTAGTCCTTCCAGCATGTGACTAAAGACGATGAGTGCAGCAGAGGACCCAGAGGGTTGTGAGCACGTAGGTGACAAATATGTCACTTACAAAATATGTAAGGAAGACCTAGACCTGACTTTCCCACTTTCCCTCCCAGCTCAGAGGAAGAGGAAGAGGCACACAAGGAAGAAGAGAGAAGGGAAGAGCGTGAGGCTGAGCACGAGTTAGAGAGAATATTAGGACACAGATATGAGAGACTGGAGGGTTGTGGTAAGGTCCCCATGGAACCAGAGGAAACCTTCATGTAGGTACTCAACAATCTGGTAGTAAGTTAGTAGGCCATGACATGGTCCTTGGCACATATGGCTGATATATTAGCTATAGTGGGCACCCGGGGAACACAAGCCCCACATGCAATACATGGGAACTCAGGGGCAGACAGTAGAACCTAGTCTCTGAATCACACATACACCTCTTCGAGTAGGATTATGGTGTCAGTGTCGTGATTATGGTGTTTGACTCTTGTGCCTTGGTTCCCCTCATGAAGATTTTAATTTCCTTACTACATTCCCTAATAATAGTTTCATTTTCACCTCTACAGGAATTTCATTCCACTTTATTACTGTCTCTTCCCCTTGTGTGCATGTGTAATAATACACATGGGCTGCAACCTTGAGAATTTGGTGGCTCATTAATCCCTTCACCCACCAATTGATTTTCCAATGGAAGCATCCCCTGGGCCGCTTTGTGGAGGTATGCTCGTGGTCTCCTACTAACATCTGGTGTTTTTGTTGTGATTGTGGTGTTTGACCCTCGTGCCTTGGTTCCATTTGTGAATCTTTGTCTTTCCTTACCGCATTCCCTAATAACAGTGGCATATTCCCATATGTGGGAATTTCGTTCTACTTTAATATTGCTTCTCCCCTTTGTGTGTGTGCGTAATAATCCACATTGGTTGCAGCCTTGAGAATTGGGTGGTTCATTAAGCCCTTGACCCACCAAACCTTTTTTCAATAGAGGTATCCATAGGGCCTCTTGGTGGGGGTTTTCTCCCCGTCTAATACTAACATATAATGTCAGTGTCGTGATTGTGGTGTTTTAACACTGTGCCTCAGTTCCCTTTGTGAAGCTTTGTCGTTTGTTACTCCATTCCCTAATAATAGTGGCATATTACATTCTGCTTGAATTTTGTTCCACTTTAATACTACTTATCCCCCTTGTGTTTGTGAGTTTAATCCCAAATTTGTTGCAGCCTTGGGAATTGGGTGGTTCATTAAGACCTTCACCCACCAAATCATTTTCCAACAGAGGTAGCCCTTCCTTCGCTTGGTGGAGGTTTTCTCCTAGTATGTTATTAACATCTCGTGTCGGTGCAGGGATCGTGGTGTTTGATCATCGTGCCTCGGTTCTCTTTGTGAATCTTTGCCTTTCCTTACGAAATTCTCTAAAAAAAGTGGCATATTCTTGTCTACACGAATTACGTTCTACTTTAATACTTCCTCTCACCATTGTGTGTGTGCGTAACCATCCCACATTGGTTGCAACCTTGAGAATTGGGTGATTCATTAAGCCCTTCACCCACCAAACCAATTTCAAATGGAGGCATCCATTGGGCCGCTTGGTGAAGGTTTTCTCCTGGTGTCCTACTAACATATGGTGTCGGTGTCGTTATTGTGGTGTTGGACCCCCATGCCTCGGTTCCCTTTGTGAAACTTTTCCTTTCCATATTGCATTCCTTAATAACGGTGGCATATTCTCGTTTGCATGAATTCTGTTCCAGTTTAATACTTTTTCTCCCCCTTGTCTATGTGCGTATTAATCCCACATTGGTCTCAGCGTTGAGAATTGGGTGGTTCATTAAGCTCTTCACCCACCAAACCATTTTATAATGGAGGCATCCCTTGGGCCACCTGGTGGAGGTTTTCTCCTAGTCTCCCACTAATATTTTGTGTTAGTGTCACGATTGTGGTGTTTGACCCTTGTGCCTCGGTTCGTTTTTTGAAGCTTTCCCTTTCCTTACCGCGTTTCCTAATAAGAGTGGCATATTCTCGTCTACGTGAATTGTGTTCCACTTTTATATTGCCTCTCCCTCTTGTGTGTGTGCATAATAATCCACATTGGTTGCAGCCGTGAGAATTGGGTGGTTCATTAATCCCTTCACCCACCAAACCATTTTCCAATGGAGGCATCCATGGGGCTGATTGGTAGAGGTTTTCTCCTAGTATCCTAATAACAACTGGTGTCAGTGTCGTGATTGTGGTTTTTGACCCCCGTTCCTCAGTTCCCTTTGTGAATCTTTGTCTTTCCTTACTGCATTCCCTAATAACAATGGCATATTCCCATCTGTGGGAATTCCGTTCCACTTTAATATTGTTTCTTCCCTTTGTGTGTGTGCATAATAATCCCACATTGGGTGCATCCTTGAGAATTGTATGGTTCATTAAGCCATTCACCCACCAACCCATTTGGCAATAGAGGTGGCCTTGGGACCACTTGGTGGAGGTTTTCTCCCTGTCTCTTACTAAGATTTGGTGTCAGTGTCGTGATTGTGGTGTTTGACTTCTATGCCTCGGTTCCCTTTCTGAAGCTTTTCCTTTCCTTACTGCATTCACAAATAATACTTGTATATTCTCGTGTTCGAGAATTCCATTCCACCTTAATATTGTCTCTGCCCCTTGTGTGTGTGCGTAATAATCCACATTGCCTGTATCTTTGAGAATTGGGTGGTTCATTAATCCCTCGACCCACCAAAACTTTTGTCAACAGAGGTAGCCCTAGGGCCGATTGGTGGAGGTTTTCTCCCCGTCTAATACTAACATCTAATGTTGGTGTCGTGATTGTGGTGTTTTACCCTTGTGCCTCGGTTCCCTTTGTGAAGCTTTGTCGTTTGTTACTGCATTACCTAATAACAATGGCATATTCTGTTCTGTGTGAATTTTGTTCCACTTTAATACTACCTCTCCCCCTTGTGTGTGTGCGTTATAATCCCAAATTGGTTGCGTCATTGGGAATTGGGTGGTTTATTAATCCCTTCACCCACCAAATCATTTTCCAACAGAGGTAGCCCTTTGACTGCTTGGTGGAGGTTTTCTCCTGGTCTCCTACTAACATCTGGTGTTGATGTCATGATTGTGGTGTTTTACCCAGGTGCCTTAGCTCCCTTTGTGAAGTTTTTTCTTTCCTTACTTTATTCCCTAATAACAGTGGCATATTCCTGTCTGTGTGAATTTCGTTTCACTTTAATACTGCCTCTCCGGCTTATGTGTGTGCGTAATAAACCCACATTGGTTACAACCTTGAGAATTGGGTGGTTCATTAATCCCTTCATCCACCAAGCGATTTGGCAATGGATGCAATAATACTGCCTCTTCCCATTTGGAAATAGATGCAACAATTGGGTTTCTTGGTGGAGGTTTTCTCCTGGTCTATTATTAACATCTCGTGTTAGTGTAGGGATCATGGTGTTTGATCGTCGTGCCTCGGTCCTCTTTGTGAACCTTTGCCTTTCCTTATGAAATTACCTAAAAACAATGGAATATTCTCATCTGCGTGAACTACGTTCTACTCTAATACTGTCTCTCACCATTGTGTGTGTGCGTAATAATCCCACATTGGTTGTAGCCTTGAGAATTGGGTGATTCATTAAGTCCTTCACCCATCAAACCAATTTCCAATGGAGGAAGCCCTTGGGCTACTTGGTGGAGGTTTTCTTCCGGTTTCCTACTAACATATGGCATCAATGTCGTTATTATGAGGTTGGACCCCCGTGCCTCAGTTCCCTTTGCCAAGATTTTCCTTTCCATAATGAATTCCTTAATAACGGTGGGCTATTCTCGCCTGAATGAATTTAGTTCCACTTTAATACTATCTCTCCCCCTTGCGTGTGTGCATAATAATCCCACATTGGTTTCATCCTTGAGAATTGTGTGGTTCATTATGTCCTTCACCCGCCAAACCATTTGCTAATGGAGGCATCCCTTGGGCCGCCCGGTGGAGGTTTTCTCCTAGTCTCCAATGGAGGCAGCCATGGGGCTGCTTGGTGGAGGTTTTCTATGGTCTCCTAATACCAACTGGTGTTGATGTTGTGATTGTGATGTTTGAACCCCGTTCCTCGGTTCCCTTTGTGAAGCTTTTCCTTTCGTTACTGCATTCCCTAATAACAATGGCATTTTCTCGTATCTTGGAAATCCATTTCACTTTAATACTACCTCTCCCTCTTGTGTGTGTGCGTAAATATCCCATGTTGGTTACAACCTTGAGAATTGGGTGGTTCATTCAGACCTTCACTTACCGAACCATTTTCCAATAGACATAGCCCTGGGGCTGCTTGGTGGAATTTTTCTCCCAGTCTCTTACTAAGATTTGGTGTAGGTGTCTTGATTGTAGTGTTTGACTCATGTGCCTCGATTCCCTTCGTGAATATTTTCCTTTCCTTATTGCATTCCGTAATAATAGTGTTATTTTCACATCTGTGGGAATTTTGTTCCACTTTATTACTGTCTCTACCCCTTGTGTCCATGCGTAATAATCTCACATTGGTTGTAGCCTTGAGAATTGGGTGGTTCATTAAGCCCTTAACCCACCAAACCATTTGTCAATGGAGGCAGCCCTTGATCCACTTTGTGGAGGTTTGTTCCTAGTCTTATTTGGTGTCACTATCATGATTTTTGGTGTTTGAACCCCGTGCGTCGGTTCATTTTTTGAAGCTTTTTCATTCATTACCTCATTCCCTAATAACAATGGCATATTCCCATCTACATGAATTGTGTTCTACTTTAATATTGCTTCTCCCCTTTGTGTGTCTGCATAATAATCTCACATTGGTTGCAGCCTTGAGAATGGGGTGGCTCATTAATCCCTTCACCCACCAAACCATTTGCCAATGGAGGCAGCCCTTGATCTGCCTTGTGGAGGTTTTCTCGTGGTCTCCTTCTAATATCTGGTGTCAGTGTCACGATTGTGGTGTTTGACCCCTGTGCCTCGGTTCTCTTTTTGAAGTTTTTCCTTCCCTTACCTAATTCCCTAATAACAGTGGCATATTCTCGTCTACGTGAATTGCATTCCACTTTTATATTTCCTCTCCCGCTTGTGTGTGTGCATAATAGGCCACATTTGTTGCACCCATGAGAATTGGGTGGTTCATTAAGCCCATCACACACCAAACCATTTTCCAATGGAGGCAACCATGGGGTCGCTCCGTGGAGGTTTTCTCTCGGTCTCCTAATAACAACCGATGTCGGTGTCATGATATTGGTGTTTGAACCCTGTGCCTTGGTTCCCTTTGTGAATCTCTTCCTCTTGTTACTGCATTCCCTAATAACAATGATATTTTCTCGTATCTGGGAATTTCGTTTCACTTTAATACTGCCTCTCCCCCTTGTGTGTGTGCATAATTATCCCACATTCGTTTCAACCTTGAGAATTGGGTGGTTCATTCAACCCTTCACCAACCAAACCATTTTTCGATAGAGGAAGCCCTGGGGCCGCTTGGTGGAGGTTTTCTCCCCGTCTCTTACTAAAATGTGGTTTCAGTGTCATGATTCTGGTGTTTGAATCGTGTGCCTTGGTTTCCTTTGTGAATCTTTGACTTTCCTTACTACATTCAATAATAATAGTGGAATTTTCGTGTCTATGGTAATTTTGTTCCACTTTATTACTGTCTCTCCCCCTTGTGTGCATGCGTAATAATCCACATTGGCTGCAACCTTGAGAATTGGGTGGTTCATTAAGCCCTTCACCCACGAAACAATTTTCCAATGGAGGCATCCCTTGGGCTGCTTCATGGAGGTTTCCTCGTGGTCTCCTACTAACATATGGTGTCGGTGTTCTGATTGTGGTGTTTGAGCACCGTGCCTCGGTTCCCTTTATGAAATGTTTCCTTTCCTTACTGCATTCCCTAATAACAATGGCATATTCCCGTCTGTGGGAATTCCGTTCCACTTTAATATTGCCTCTCCCCTTTGTGTGTGTGTGTAATAATCCACATTGGCTGCAGCCTTGAGAATTGGGTGGTTCATAAAGCCCTTGACCCACCAAACTTTTTGTCAACAGAGGTAGCCCTAGGGCCTCTTGGTGAAGTTTTTCTCCCCCGTCTAATACGAACATCTAATGTCGGTGTCGTGATTGTGGTGTTTTAACCTCGTTCCTTGGTTCCCTTTGTGAATCTTTGTAATCCGTTACTCCATTCCCTAATAACAATGGCATATTACGTTCTGTGTGAATTTTGTTCCACTTCAATACTACTTCTCCCCCTTGTGTGTGTGCGTTATAATCCCAAATTGGTTGCAGCCTTGGGAATTGGGTGGTTCATTCAGCCTTTCACCCACCAAATCATTTTCCAATAGAGGTATCCCTTCGGTCGCTTGGTGGAGGTTTTCTCTCTGTTTCCTACTAACATCTGGTGTTGATGTTGTGATTGTGGTGTTTGACCCACGCACTTCAATTTCCTTTGTGAAGCTTTGTCTTTCCTTACTTTATTCGCTAATAACAGTGGCATATTCCCATCTACGTGAATTCTGTTCCACTTTAATATTGTCTCTCTGGCTTATGTGTGTGCATAATAAACCTGCATTGGTTACAACCTTGAGAATTTGATGGTTCATTAAGCCCTTCACCCATCAAACAATTTGGCAATGGATGCAGTACTTTGAAAAGGGATGCAATAATACTTCCTCTCCCCATTTGGAAATGGATGCAACAATTGGGTTGCTTGGTGGAGGTTTGCTCCTGGTCTGCTATTAACATCTTGTGTCGGTGCAGGGATCGTGGTGTTTGATCGTCATGCCTCAATTCTCTTTGTGAATTTTTTCCTTTCCTTGCGACATTCCCTAAAAACAGTGGCATATTCCTGTATGTGTGAATTGCGTTCTACTTTAATATTGCCTCTCACCATTTTCTGTGTGCGTAATAATCCCACATTGGTTGCAACCTTGAGAATTGGGTGATTCATTAAGCCCTTCACCCACCAAACCAATTGCCAACAGAGGCATCCCTTGGGCCGCTTGGTGGAGGTTTTCTCCTGGTGTCCTACTAACATATGGTGTCGGTGTCGTTATTGTGTTCTTGGACCCCCATGCCTCAATTCCCTTTGCAAAACTTTTCCTTTCCATACTACATTCCTTAATAACGGTGGCATATTCTCATCTGCATGAATTCTGTTCCACTTTAATACTGCCTCTCTCCTTTGTGTGTGTGCATATTAATCCCACATAGGTTTCAGCCTTGAGAATTGGGTGGCTCATTAAGCACTTCACCCACCAAACTATTTTCCAATGGAGGCAGCCCTTGGGTCGCCTGGTGGAGGTTTCCTCCTGGTCTCCCACTAATATCTGGTGTTAGTTTCACAATTGTGGAGTTTGAACCTTGTGCCTCGGTTCTCTTTTTGAAGCTTTCCCTTTCCTTACCAAATTTCCTAATAACAATGGAATATTGTTGTATACATGAATTGCGTTCCACTTTTATACTACCTCTCGTGCTTGTGTGTGTGCATAATAATTCACATTGGTTGCAACCATGAGAATTGGGTGGTTCAATAATCCCTTCACCCACCAAACCATTTTCCAATGGAGGTATCCATGGGGCCGGTTGGTGGAGGTTTTCTCCCAGTCTCCTAAAAAAAACTGTTGTCGGTGTCGTGATTGTGGTATTTGACACCCATTCCTCGGTTCCATTTTTCAAGTTTTTTTCTCTCATTACTTCATTGCCTAATAACAATGGCATTTTATCGTATCCAGGAAATTTGTTTCCCTTTAATATTGCCTCTCCCTCTTGTTTGTGTGTGTAAATATCCCCCATTGGTTGTAGCCTTGATAATTGGGTGCTTCATTCATACCTTCACCTACCCAACCATTTTCCAAAAGAGGCAGCCATGGGGCCGCTTGGTGGAGGTTTTCTCTCGGTCTCTTACTAAAATATGGTGTCGATGTCATGATTGTGGTGTTTGAATCTTGTGTCTTTGTCCCCTTTGTGAAGCTTTTCCTTTCCTTATTGCATTCCCTAATAATAGTGGCATTTTCGCTTCTGCGGGAATTCTGTTCCCACTTTATTACTGTCTCTCCCTTTGTGTGTGTGCGTAATAAACCCACATTAGTTACAGCCTTGATAATTGGGTGGTTCATTAATCCCTTCACCCACCAAACCATTTTCTAATGGAGGCAACCCTTGATCCGCCTTGTGGAGGTTTTCTCCGAGTCTCCTTCTAATATGCGATGTCAGTGTCACAATTTTGGTGTTTAACCTCGGTGTCTCGGTTCGCTATTTGAATCTTTTTCTTTCCTTACCTCATTCCCTAATAATAGTGGCATATTCCCATCTACATGAATTGTGTTCCACTTCAATACTACTTCTCTCCTTTATGTGTGTGCATAATAATCCCACATTGGTTGTAGCCTTGAGAATTGGGTGGTTCATTAAACCCTTCACCCACCAAACCATTTTCCAATGGAGGCAGCCCTTGATCCACATTGTGCAGGTTTTCCCCTAGTCTCCTTCTAATATCTAGTGTCAGTGTCATAATTGTGGTGTTTGACCATTTTGCCTCAGTTCACTTTTTGAAACTTTGTCTTTCCTTACCTCATTCTCTAATAACAATGGAATATTCCCGTCTACGTGAATTGCGTTCAACTTTTATATTGTCTCCCCCACTTGTGTGTGTGCATAATAATCCACATTTGTTGCACCCATGAAAATTGGGTAGTTCATTAAGCCCTTCACCCACCAAACCATTTTCCAATGGAGGCAACCATGGGGCTTCTTGGTGGAGGTTTTCACCCGGTCTCCTAATAACAATTGGTGTCAGTGTCGTGATTGTGGTTTTTGACCAACGTTTCTCGGTTCCCTTTGTGAAGCTCTTCCTTTCATTATCGCATTCTCTAATAACAGTGGCATTTTCTCATATCCATGAATTTTGTTTCACTTTAATATTGCCTCTCCCCCTTGTGTGTGTGCGTAATTATCCCACATTAGTTGCATCCTTGAGAATTGGGTGGTTCATTTAGCCCTTCACCTACCAAACCATTTTCCAATAGAGGAAGCCCTGGGGACGCTTGGTGGAGGTTTGTTCCCCATCTCTTATTAAAATCTGGTGTCGATGTTGTGACTGTGGTGTTTGACTCTTGTGCCTTGGTTCCCTTTGTGAAGATTTGACTTTCCTTACTGCATTCCCTAATAATAGTGGCATTTTCGCGTCTGCGGGAATTATGTTCCACTTTATTATTGTCTCTCCCCTTTATGCACGTGTGTAATAATCCACATTGGCTATAGCCTTGAGAAATGTGTGGTTCATTAAGCCCTTCACCCACCCAATGATTTTCCAATGGAGGCAACCCTTGGGCTCTTTCGTGGAGGTTTGTTTGTTGTCTCCTACTAACATTTGTTGTCGGTCATGTGATTATGATGTTTGACCTCTGTGCCTCGGTTCCCTTTTTGAAGCTTTGTATTTCCTTACTGTATTCCCTAATAACAGTGGCATATTCCTATCTGTGGGAATTTTGTTCCACTTTAATACTGCTTCTCCCCTTTATGTGTGTGCGTAATAATCCCACATTGGTTACAGCCTTGAGAATTGTGTGGTTCATTAAGCCATTCATGCACCAAATCATTTGGCAATAGAGGAATCCTTAGGGCTGCTTGGTGGAGGTTTTCTCATGGTCTCTTACTAAGATCTCGTGTCAGTGTCATGATTGTGGTGTTTGACTCCTGTGCCTCGGTTCTCTTTCTGAATCTTTGTCTTTCCTTACTGCATTCACAAATAATACTTTCATATTCTCATGTGCGGGAATTTAGTTCCAATTTAATAATGCCTCTTCCCTTTGTGTGTGTGTGTAATAATCCACATTGGTTGTAGCCTTGAGAATTGGGTGGTTCATTAAGCCCTTGACCAACCAACAATTTTGTCAACGGAGATAGCCCTAGGGCCGCTTGGTGGAGGTTTTATCCCCTTCTAATACTAACATCTAATGTCAGTGTTGTGATTGTGGTGTTTTACCCCCTTGCCTTGATTCCCTTTGTGAAGCTTTCACGTTCGTTACTGCATTCCCTAATAACATTGGCATATTTCATTCTGCGCAAATTTTGTTCCACTTTAATACTACTTCTCCCCCTTGTGTGTGTGCGTTGTAATCCCAAATTGGTTGCAACCTTGGGAATTGGGTGTTTCATTAAGCCCTTCACCCACCAAATCATTTTCCAACAGAGGTATCCCTTTGACAACTTGGTGGAGGTTTTCTCCCACTCTCCTACTAACATCTGGTGTTGATGTCATGATTGTAGTTTCTTGACCCACGTGCTTCAGTTCCCTTTGTGAAGCATTGTATTTCCTTACTTTATTCCCTAATAACAGTGGCATATTCCTGTCTGCGTCAATTTTGTTCTACTTTAATACTAAATTTTGTTCCACTTTATTACTGTCTCTCTCGTTTGTGTGTGTGCGTAATAAACCCACATTGGTTACAACCTTGAGAATTTGGTGGTTCATTCAACCCTTCACCCACCAAACGATTTGGCAAGGTTTTCTCCCAGTATCCTAATAAGAACTGGTGTCATTCTCGTGATTGTGGTGTTTGACCCTCGGTCCTCGATTCCATTTATGAAGATTTTCCTTTTGTTATTGCATTCCCTAATAACAGTGGCATTTTCTAGTATCCGGGAAATCTGTTTCACTTTAATACTGCCTCTCCCTCTTTTGTGTGTGCGTAAATATCCCACATTGGTTGCAGCCTTGAGAATTGGGTGGTTCATCCACCCCATCACCTACCAAACCATTTCCCAAAATAGGCATCCCTGGGGCTGCTTGGTGGAGGTTTTCTCCTGGTCTCTTACTAAGATCTAGTGTCGGTGTCGTGATTGTGGTGTTTGAATCTTGTGCATCGGTTCCCTTTGTGAAGCTTTTCCTTTCCTTACTGCATTCCCTAATAATAATGCCATTTTCCCATCTGTGAGAATTCCTTTAAACTTTATTATTGTCTCTCCCCTTGTGTGTGTGTGTAATAATCCACATTGGCTGCAACCTTGAGAATTAGGTTGTTCATTAAGCCCTTCACCCACCAAACGATTTTCCAATAGAGGTAGCTCTTGGGCCGCTTGGTGGAGGTTTTATCCTGGTATCTTACTAACACCTGGTGTCATTGTTGTGATTGTGGTGTTTAATCCCCGTGCCCTGGTTCCCTTTTTTAAGATCTTCCTTTCCTTACTAAATATCCTAATAACAATGGCATATTCCTGTCTGTGGGTATTTCGTTCCACTTTAATACTTCTTCTCCCCTTTGTGTGTGCTTAATAATCCCACATTAGTTGCAGCCTTGAGAATTGGGTGGTTCATTAAGCCCTTCACCCACAAAACCATTTTCCAATGGAGGCAACCCTTGATTCTCTTTGTGGAGGTTTTCTCCTAGTCAACTTCTAATATCTGGTGTCACTGTCACGATTATGGTGTTTGAATGTTGTGCCTCAGTTCACTTTTTGAAGCTTTTCCTTTCCTTACCTCATTCCCTAATAACAGTGGCATATTCTCGTCTACGTGAATTGCGTTCCACTTTTATATTGCCTCTCCTGCTTGTGTTTATGAATAATTATCCACATTTGTTGCACCCATGAGAATTGGGTGGTTCATTAATCCCTTCACCCACCAAACCATTTTCCCATGGAGGCAACCATGGGGCTGCTCGGTGGAGGTTCGCTCTCGGTCTCCTAATAACTAGTGTTGGTGTCATGATTGTGGTGTTTGATCCTTGTGCCTTGGTTCCCTTTGTGAGGCTCTTCCTTTCGTTACTGCATTCCCTAATAATAGTGGCATTTTCGCATATCCGGGAATTTTGTTTCACTTTAATGCTGCCTCTCCACCTTGTGTATGTGAATAATAATCTCACATTGGTTGCCAAACCATTCAACCATTCACCTACCAAACCATTTTTCAACGGAGGACACCCTAGGGCCACTTGGTGGAGGTTTTCTCCTCGTCTCTTACTAAAATCTGGTGTCGATGTCTTGATTGTGGTGTTTGACTTGTGTGCCTTGGTTCCCTTTGTGAAGATTTGACTTTCCTTACTGCATTCCCTAATAATAGTAGCATTTACGCATCTGCATGTATTTCGTTCCACTATATTACTGTCTCTCCCCTTTGTGTGTGTGACTAATAATCCACATTGTCTGTAGCCTTGAGAATTGCATGGTTCATTATGCCCTTCACCCACCAAACATTTTTCCAATGGAGGCAGCCCTTGGGCCGCTTCGTGGAGGTTTTTTTGTGGTCTGCTACTAACATCTGGTGTCGGTGTTGTGACTGTGGTGTTTGACCCCCGTGCATCGGTTCCCTTTGTGAAGGTTTTCCTTTCCTTATTGGATTCCCTAATAACAATGGAGTATTCCTCTCTGTGGGAATTTCATTCCACTTTAATACTATTTCTCCCCTTTATGTGTGTGTGTGTAATAATCCGACATTGGTTGCAGCCTTGAGAATTGTGTGGTTCATTAATCCATTCATTGGGGCCGCTTGGTGTAGGTTTTCTCCCGGTATCTTACTAATATCTGGTGTCGGTGTCGTGATTGTAGTGTTTGACTCTTGTTCCTTGTTTCCCTTTCTGAAGCTTTTCCTTTCCTTACTACATTCCACTTTAATATTGTCTCTGCCTCTTATGTGTGTGCGTAATAATCCACATCGGTTCCCTTTGTGAATATTTGTCTTTCCATACTGCATTCCTTAATAATGGTGGCATATACTCTTCTGTTTGAATTGTGTTCCACTTTAATACTAGCTCTCCCCTTGTCTGTGTGCGTAATAATCCCACATTGGTTTCAACCTTGAGAATTGGGTGGTTCATTAAGCCCTTCATTCACCAAACCATTTACCAATGGAGGCAACCTCTTGGGCCGCCTGGTGGAGGTTTTTTTTTTATCTCTCACTAATATCTGGTGTTATTGTCGCGATTGTGGTGTTTGACCCTTGTGCCTCGGTTCGCTTTTTTAAGCTTTACCTTTCCTTACCGCATTTTCTAATAACAATGGCATATTCTCATCTAACAATTAATGATAACTCATAATAACAATTAATGTCTTCGGTGTCTTATGATATCATGATGACATTTAACAATTAATGATAACTCAAGAGGTATAAACTCAATATTGATTTCGATAGAAAAGTGAAAAGTGTGAATTCAACAATCTAGTGAGAACTTATCCATTATAGAAGCAACATAAATTATCATGCATATCCATGTGATTATTCAATCATCCATTAATCATCAACACTATAAAAACAATATTCTAGTAAATTCAATTGCATTCTATACTAATAAGAAAATTCATACTACTTAGATTCATAACTGGAAACTAAACTCAATAATCAACTTTGAATGAAAATTGCAACCTAAATCTAGAAAAGGAAACTGCATGAAATAAATTAGACTAATTCTATTTTAACAAATTAAATTGCAAATGAGGAAATACTCTTAAAACAACATATGACAAGAAATTAAATAAGCAAACTACATAACAACTAGATAAGCAAATTTAAATAGAAATTAGATAAGCAAACTGAAAATTAGAAACTAGAACTAACATTATCCATCCACCGAAGCTTGTCAAAGAAACCATAAACTAACTACTCTGTTTTAACTCTGTTTTAAATATGTTTTTAAACTCTATTTCAGCATATGAAAAATCTATCTATCATCTAATTATACACAGGATTGGTAACTAAGAACTTGCAAGTTCATTTCCTATTAACTAAAATATCATTGCATATTAACTCTAGCTTCCATAATAACCTACAAAACCGAACTAAGACAGTTAAATCCTAAACAACAATTTATACATAAAATAAAGAGAATAAAACTCATGTACAGGAAATAGACAAAAAGATGATTACACTACTCAAATCTACAAGAATACTAACTAAATATTGACCCAGACTATTGGTGGCCCCCCTAGCAAGTCATGGCCACCAATAGTCTGGGTGAATATTTAGTTAGTATTCTTCTATTGGGTTGTTATACTGGGCATTTATTGGCTCATTTAGTTTCTAGAAGCCACCGACAGTTCAAATGCATTTAATGTAATTTGTTGTTTTTAGAGGAGGTCGACCCTCCCAGTGCTCGACCTCTCAGCTTGTAAAACCTATAAATATCGCCTTAGTGGTCAGACAATTGTTAAGTAGGAGTTAGAGAAAAAATAGACAGTTCAAATCTGTGAATATTTAGTTAGTATTCCTGTAGATTTGAGTAGTCTGGGTGAATATTTAGCTAGTATTCTTGTAGATTTGAGTAGTCGTGGCCCTATGACACACAAAATGCAAATTAGTTTCCTGGGATCATAAAAACATTTTGATTTATAATCAAAATCATCACAAAACATGAATTATGCATACCTGGTGTGAATCATAGCGATTTGACACAAAATCTCTTCAAAAACTCTTCAAAACAGGAAAAACGAATATACATATTCGGAAAAAAGGATCTAATTAACATCATAAAATCAGTCATATCACAAGCCCAACATTACCCCCACACCTAAGATTTTGCAGGTCCCACTGCAAACAAAACATAATTTCCCCTCATGACTAAGCTTGCGAAGGAGGGGGTGGATTAGCTTTAGAAGCTTCTCCCTCTTTCCTGGGGGAATTTTGTCTTGGGCCTTTTACGATGTTTCAATTGCATCCAGAGACTATTATTGGTGGCAGCTATATCATCAAACAAATGTTGTAGATAATTCATCTTGGCTTGTAAGACAACGTTATCATGGCGTAAATGACGACTCAGTGTTTCATGCTCTCTAAGTTTGAACTCGAGGGTTTAGAGTTTTTGGAGGCTACTAATGACATGTGAGGAAGCCTTGAGATGTATATTATACCCTTGATCCTTTAAACCATGCAAAACAACAATTTTACCTCTGCAAAATTAGTTCCAAAAGTGACTTCCCAAAAACGCAACAATTATGGCATGGCGAACTTGTGAAAAATAGGTATCAAAGTGACACTTGTAACTACAACACAATAACTCCTGTGTAAAAAATGAGTGAGGTTTTTGTTTTTGAATATGTCCTTGATAAAAATGTCTCTTGGTTTTCAAAACTTCACTTCCAATTGTTAGGAAAACACAAAAGGAAAACATGACTAAAACAGGAAAAAACAAAGTGTTTTATTTTCTGAAAAACTAGGCCTCTAAGAGAATTGAATATATCCAAAACCATAACGTATAATCAAAAACTGAGAGAGGTTATATTTTTTGGATATTGTATGAACACAAACCTCCTCCAAGTTTCAAAAATAATTTCTCATTTGTTCATAATCCAATATTGAAGTTGGTTACTCACAAATTATAGAAACACAGTGTGCTCTCAGCAGAAACGCAATGTGGTCTTTGAGAGGGTTTAGGAGGCCTTCCCAAAGGATTTTTGAGATGAAAGTTGTATGGTTGGAAATTGTATGATGTTTGATACACAATGGAACCATCAAGAACTGCAAATGCCTTCTCCAAACCTCTGAAAAACGGACTTGAAGTCAAGTTGTCCAAATGTGCAGAAACCCTCCTATAGCGACTGTATTTGGGGAATTTCTCTCAAATAATAACAACTGTGTATAAAATGAAGGAGTTTTTTGTTTCTTGTTCTATTATTGACAAAAAAATCTTTCACGTTTGTGAAATTCATCTTCCTTAATTCATAAACCAATTTTGATGTAGAACTTTGACCAAGACAATCATTTGAAAATTTATGACAAGGAATGACGACATGACCATGATGAAAATTTATGACCTTGGATGAGTGGAGGGAGTAGTAAGGACACCTAGACACACCAAGGACCATTTTACAACCAAGATATCTCAAATTTTATTCGAGAATTTTATTTTGAAAATATAACAATTTGACCTAATAACCCTATCAATCACATGAAAGAGTAAATTTGATCATTGGTGACTGACAGAACTTACAGATACTAACAAAATGCTTGGTTTGTACTGGTAGGCATGGTGAACATGAGAATTTTCATTTCCTTTCATCG
>ML792154.1:362609-383984 GCA_009831015.1 Picea engelmannii | reverse complement strand
TTACACCTTCAGAGACTCGTCCTCCATCTTTTAATATTTTAGTATAAGATTTCTTTATGCAAGAAGATGGGGGGACAACTCTGAAAATAATTTTTTCTTTCTTTCTTTTTTCAGTTGGGATGGTATTTATGTTAGAGGATGACTTTCTGTTATATTCCTTAGAGATTGTCCTGATGTAAGGGGTACTTAAGCGAACGTCACCTATCTAAAGATATGATATAATCAAGTTATTTAGTGCGTAGTGGATGGTACCATTGAGAAAGAACATCAAGGTATCTTTAGGCTCAACTCACTTTCTTCTTTTGTAAGTTATTGTGATGTTTCCATGACTAACCGCTAATCAGACCTCCTTGTTACTCTTTAATAAAGATACTTTACTTACTCAGGTTTCTTGGGAAAACTGTACGAGTGACCTCTAAGCTTGATGGTTACGGTATTACTTCCTTATATAGAGGTGAAGGTTCAAGAGTAACTGCTTTTTAAGATGTCTTGGGAAAAAGAAGATGAAAGTCTTTGCAAAAATATGGCTAATTACAACTAGTCATTATTCATTTGATGCTTAGCAGACAACAAGGTTCAAGTATAAAAATATTTTGAAGAAAAATCCTTCTTTTATATTTCCTTGAAACTGTCTACTCTTGGTGAAATAAATACCTACAGAAATATCTAGAATTGTTTGTCAAAAAACACTCTAAATTTTCTATAACTAATGAGATCAATGAGATCAAGTCACTGGAACATGTATCTCATAGTTCTTTTATTAAAAGAAAATGTAAAATGAGGTTGCATTAAACTTTAAGCTAAACTAACAACATGTAGCTTTTATTTATTATCCTACCCTACCTAAAAAGAAAGAAAAATATTTATTTAAGTGTAATAACTCTTCCAATGTAACCATGTGCGAAGAAAGATAGGAAATATGCTCATATCCACATATAAAAAAGTTACTACAGTGATTACCTGGATATGAAGAACCAACCAACCTACTTGTTTTGGCATCAGAAGGTGTTGAAGAAGAGAATAGTATTGTGGCCTGATGACCTCTTGAAACCAAATTTCAATATAATCTTGATGGTTATCAACAGTAATTTCTATGCTCTTTCATCATGCTATGCAGATCCTCTTCTTCTGGATGATTGATTTCTGAAGTACATAAAGGATCTACTAAAATGGATGTTGAGAACTCCTCAATCTCAGGTCTTAGTGATTGCTCTCCACAGGATGTAGTCCATAATTTTTCATCTTCCTTCGCATTTTGTCAAGGAAAATCATTTTGTAGCTCATAGGACCTTGATTATTCTAATATTTCCGGAGAGGTAGATACACTTTTGGTTTCTTCCAAAATATGTTCTCCTTGAAAAGAATAAATCTCGGCTGTTGCTAGGATTTGAGAAAGTTCGCTCAAGCTAATGGTTGCTTCTGATTTCATCTTTCCATTTGATAAAACTTGGTTCACACCAAGATGATGTCCAAAAAGTTAGGATCTCCTAATGGTGGTAAGAAAACAAAGGTTGTATTATTTGGTTCTGTGGAAGGCTCGAGTGGTCTTGCCTCCTATCCCACTATTACTAATGCTTCAATTTATTGTTCTATAGTGCTCCCTGTTTTAGTCTCTTTACAGACTGCTTTAGCTCTTTGGGTTGAGCTAGCGCCTGTCTTTCTCTATCGGTCTGTGGAGTTTATAAGTGGAATGTTCCTTCCCTCGAAAAGGTCAGAAGGAACCTTGGTTGAAGGGTCTGATTTGGATTTAATGTATATACCTTTTGGGCCTCTAGGTCTGTTCATGAAAGCAAAAAAAAAAAACTACCATTGGGTTTTGGGGGAACTTACTATTCCTACCTTGAGACAACTCCCCGGCAATGGAGCCAGAAATGATGGGTATTCTATATGCACTAAAAAACACTAAAAACCCTCAATTAAATTGTCAAACCGGGGCAAGTAAACTTAGAGTTGTATCACTATATGTTCCAAGGCAAAAGGCTAGAGGTAGTATAGTCTAACTATGGAAATGGACTATTTGAGAACTAATATATTCAAGCAAAGACTATTAATGATTAAACCCTACTAAGAAAGTTAAACTATTTACCCTAAGTAACCTTTGAACAAAGGATCGATGGATAGTCCTAAGAAAGAAAATGAAAACCCTAGTTAAACCAAATTAACTTAATCATGACAATAAGCAAAAGCAAATTATCTACCTAATAAGCAATAACAACGTCAAACTACTTTAATTAACCTACTTAATTTCAATAAGCAACTATCCTATTAAAGTAAGTAAATAAGCAAGCAACTACCATATCAAAGAAAAATAGACAAGCAAACAACCACTCTATTAAAGCAAGTAAATAGATAAGAAAATAACTAACTAACCTATGATAACTTCTACAACAAGTAAACTAATTAAGACTACTCAATAAGAAACTAATCAATCTAATAAGCAAGTGAACTCTATTCTTAAATTAAACTTCACAACTACTTTTAATTTATGAAAGGAAATCTACTGAATTGAAAGCAACATGACAATAAAAGTAAATAACAACTGGTCTTTAACCTATGATAAGCAAATTATTCCTTAATCTACCAAAGCAAAAAGACTATCTATACTACAAAAGCAAGGAAACTATCTTCTAATCTATGAAAGCAAGAAAACTCAAATGTAGTGTTGATGGTTATGTCTCCGGTGTCTTATGATATCATGATGACATTTAACAATTAATGATAACTCAAGAGGTATAAACTCAATATTGACTTCGATAGCAAAGTGAAAAGTGTGAATTAGACAATCCAGTGAGAACTTATCCATTATAAAAGCAACATCAATTATCCTGCATATCCATGTGATTATTCAATCATGCATTAATCATCAACACTATAAAAACACTATTCTAGTAAATTCAATTGCATTCTATACTAATTAAGCAAATTCATACTACTTAGACTCATAACTGGAAACTAAACTCAATAATCAACTTTGAATGAAAATTGCAAACTAAATCTAGAAAAGGAAATTGCACTAAATAAATTAGACTAATTCTATTTTAACAAATTAAATTGCAAATGAGGAAATACTCTTAAAACAACATATCACAAGAAATTAAATAAGGAAACTACATAACAACTAGATAAGCAAACTTAAATGGAAATTAGATAAGCAAACTGAAAATTAGAAACTAGAACTAACATTATCCATCCACCGAAGCTTGTCAAAGAAACCATAAACTAACTACTATGTTTTAACTATGTTTTTAAACTCTATTTCAGCATATGAAAAATCTATCTATTATCTAATTATACATAGGGTTAGTAACTAAGAACTCGCAAGTTCATTTCCTATTAACTAAAACATCATTGCATATTAACACTAGCTTCCATAATAACCTGCAAAACAGAACTAAGACAATTAAATCCTAAACAACAATTTATACAAAAAATAAAGAGAATAAAACTCATGTACAAGAAATAGACAAAATGATGATTACACTATTCAAATCTACAAGCATACTAACTAAATATTCACCCAGACTATTGGTGGTCCCCCTAGCAAGTCATGGCTACTCTTCAAAGGAGAACCACGAGCTTCAACAACACGAATTCACCATTAAAATCCAAAACCCAGTCTTTACACAATTTTTAACAAAATGTATGAAAAATAACAAAACAGAGTTGAACTGTCTATTTTCTCTCTAACTCTTACTTAAATATTGTCTGACCACTAAGGTGGTATTTATAGGTCTTACAAGATGAGAGGTAGACCACTGGGAGGGTCGACCTCCTCTAAAAACAACAAATTACATTAAATGTGTTTTAACCGCCAGTGGCTTCTAGAAACTAAGTGAGCCAATAAACACCCAGTATAACAACCCAATCTAATTTGTTAGAAGCTCAGTAACTGGAGGCCAGGAGCACAAGAAAAACCCATGTTTATGATTCTCTCATCGTTGGTTGTCGTTATGCTAACTGCCAAATCACCCATGGTTTTTGTGCAGGACGGAGTGTCGAACAGAGTGTCGGATGGGGTACCAGACTGAGTGTCGGATGGAGTAACGAACGAAGTGCCGAATACAAAAACAAGCTGTGATTTTTCCCTATGACACACAAAACGCAAATTAGTTTCCTGAGATCATAAAAACATGTTGATTTATACTCAAAATCGTCACAAAACATGAATTATGCATACCTGGTGTGAATCATAGCAAGGTGACACAAAATCTCTTCAAAACAGGAAAAACACATATACATATTCGGCAAAAAAGATCTAATTAACGTCGTGAAATAAGTCATATCACAGGCCCAACAAGAACTCTCTAAAATAAGAAAAGTGGTTTAAAAGATTTTAGAAGATAAATAATAAAGTGAAGTGATGAGTGTACTATAAATCAAAGTGGATACAAAAGAAATTATTTAAATAATAAAGTTAATGGAGAAATTACTAAGTGGACAAGTGGTTAGAAGTTGGTTAACCCTAAAATAAGGAAAGTGGGTTAAGATGGTTAAAAGTTAACCCCTTGAGGAAGCTACGTGAAAGTATAAATAAGAGGAAAAAATCTCTCATTTTAATCACACTTGAATATTATTGAATATCTATTTTTGTGAAAGATTATTTGGGCAGTTATTATAGATAAAGAAAAATTGCAACAAAAAAAGTACAGCAGGAAAACTGTGGTAGAAAAAGTGCGGCAGGAAAACCGCGGCAAAAAAAGAGCAGCGGAAAACTCGCGGTAAAAAAAGTGCAATAGAAAAATCACGGCAGAAAAAGTGCAACGGAAAAATTGCGCCAGAAAAAACACAATAGAAAAAATACGACAACAACATGGTTGGGGTCTATTTATGAGAGATATGGCACATCTTGTTTGAGGTACGTTTTGTAAGCTAAGGTTTATCTTTTGAGATGGTATTGGATGTTCAGTATTGTTGCATATATTAGATTTGTTGAGGAATACAGTTGGTATGTTTTTGTTGGTATTTGGCATATAAGTTTTGGTGTTTTGATTGTGATGTGTTGTTGAAGTTGTTGGTTTAGTTTGAGGCTACATAACAGTGAGGTTGTGGCACATGGTTTGATGTAAAGGTTTATGGTATTTGGTTTATGGATAGAGTGATGAATTGTTAGATAATGTTTTATGGTTATATTGGTGTATGTCTTTGGTATATGGTTGAGGTACATGTTGGGTACATGGTTGAAACAAGTAGTTGATGAGTTGGCACATGCATGAGGTGTATAGTTGATGAGTGAGCATATACATAAAGTGTATAGTTGATGAGTTGGAACATACATGAGGTGTATAGTTGATGATGTTGGTACATCTTGATTCAGTGACAGTGACAGGTTGTCTATGGCATTTATATTTCAGGGTAGTTGGACGGGGCAAGGACAAGTGGTTGTAGCCACCATCCGGTTGTAGTCGGAGAACTTAGGGGGTTGTAGCCTCCTTCTGGTTGTAGCCAGATAATTGTAGAGTTGGAGCTTCCCTCGAGTTGTAGCCTAAGAAACTAGGGGGTTGGATCCTCCTTATAGTTGGAGCTGGAAAACAAAGGAAGTTGGTGCTTCCAATGAATGTAATTCTTCAAGACATATAAGAAAAAACATTATGTGGTTTTATCCCGCTTTGGGTTTCCATGTAAAAACATTGGTGTAATGTGTATGTTTATTATTGCTCACTTGTTCATTGTTTATTTACTATGCAATTATTGGATGATAATGTTACATTGATATAACACTTGCATTATATGGATAAAAAGAATTAAATTGCTCTATTACTGATTCACCCCCCTCTCAGTAATCCAACAATTGGTATCAGAGCGCGTTCCTTCAAAAATCAGTTTAACCACTGAAAGGAAGATCATGGAGAGCAAAAACTTGTATAAAAATGGGATACCAAAGTTTGATGGACAAAAGTATGCATTTTGGAGCATAAGGATGAAGACATATATACAAACACAAGGATTTAAAATTTGGCAATCAATTGTAGATGGATACACAGTACCAACAGTTCCACCAACAAATGAAAAAGCAGTGAAACTCGGTCGAATAATTCAAAAACCACAAATGCACTTCTGAATGGTCTTAGTGAAACGATATTCACCAAAGTTGCACATTGTAAATCCGCTAAAGAGATATGGAACAAACTTCGAAATATATATGAAGGAGATTCAAAAGTCAAAGAAACAAAGCTTCAAACTTACAGAGGTCAATTCGAACAAATTAAAATGAAGGAAGATGAGAATATTGTAGCTTACGTTTTACGAGTTGATGAAACAGTAAATGCAATCATACGATTGGAAGAAGAAATCGAAGAATCTGTAATTGTTCAAAAGGTACTAAGATCTCTTCCTATGATATTTGACCCTAAGATATAAGCACTAAAAGAAAGAGAAGAGTTGAACTCAATAAGCATGGACAAATTACATAGAATCTCCACAACATATGAAATGAGAACTGAACAGAAAAATCCAGATACAAAAAAAGAAGCCTTCAAAGCATCCAAAAAGTCAAAGAAAAAAGAAAAAGAACTTAGCAGCAGTAGTGACATCTCGGAAGATGATGAAGAAGTGTCCAACTTTGTCAAAAGATTGAACAAGAGAACCAATGGCAGGTATAGAGTTAAGCTTCCTTCGACTTGTTTTAATTGTGATAGTATTGGTCATTTTGCTAACAAATTTCCTCGTAAGAAAAAGAGAAATGATGAAGGTTACTTAAATAGCAAACAAACATATAAAGGAAAAAGAACCACAAAGAAAGTTTTCAAGAAAAATTTATGCACCAAAGAAGACAATTCATCATCAGATGAAGATGAAGTCAGTGACAATGAGACAGAAAAAGTTTTATTCATGGCAGTAGAAGACTCTGATAAAGAAGACTTTGAAGAAAAATATGAAGAGGCAGAAGTTGACTACAAAGAAAAATTGATGTGTTCCATAGAAGTTATCAGAAGAGAAAACAAGAAAAACAAGAAACTACAAGTGGAACTAAACAAGAAACAAGACACTCAAGAAGTAGAACAAATAATCACAAATTTGAAGGTTCAAATAGAAGAAGATAAAAGAATTGAAGAAACACTCAAAGAACAACTAGAAGAAAAAGACAGAATCATTAGAAATTTGGAAGCATAGATTGTCACATTAAGAAAGGATATTCAAAAGAAAAATATGAAGAACAACTCAAAAGTTTTGGATGACATTATCACCAGTCAAAAACCTCATGATTACAAGTCCATACTTGGATACAATCAGACAAAAAATGGATCAAGATCCAAAACAAAAGAGTAACAAACATATTCAAAAAGCTATGCAGAAACAATCAAAGGGGATATGAAGATAAACAATGAAGATTACATGGGCACTCCTCCACTGAGAAGATTCAGATTTCAAAATCAACAACCGACAGATAGGCCTTAGGAAGAAGAAGAGTTCATAAGAGTACCTCATTTCAGAAGATCTTCAACTCCGAGATATCAAACTATATTTTTGTTTATGTTATGCATGTAATAATTTTGGAAATAAAGTTGTGAATTGCAGAGCTAACAATAGGAACATAAACAACTTTGAAAGTCATACACAAAAGGGTTATCAAAGAAGGCCTAGTGAAACATAGAGAACAAGTTATAACAGGTTTGAATCTTTGAGCACTTAAGTGGAATGTTACAGATGTAACAACTTTGGACACATGGCCAAAGATTGCAGAATGACAGTCCCTCCTAGAGAACCGCAACAGAATAACAACAGTCAATGACAGGAACCTCAGAAAATGACATGGATAAGAAAGAAGAATCAATATAGCAATGAATAATGCACACTCGCTCTACAATCTAAGCAGAAGAAACGTGGTTGGTATGTTGATAGTGGTTGTTCAAAACACATGACAAGTGATAGAGACATGTTTCCTACATTAAGAAAGGAAAGAGATGGACCAATCGCCTTCGGAAATGATAATTCAACTAAAATCGTTGGAAAAGGCATAGTCAGAATTGGGAACAAGAATACCAAAGAAGAAAATGTTTTACTAGTAGAAGATATGAAGCATAATCTTCTAAGTGTGAGTCAAATGTGTGACCAAGATCATAATGTTACTTTCGATTCACAAAAATGCGAGATAAGAAAAGAAGGTTCAGGAAAATTGATTGCTACAGCTACGAGAACTTTAAACAACATATATGTGTTAAGTGAAATTGGAAATGAAAAGTGTTGTCTAGGAAAGGAAGATGAAAGTTGGGTATGGAACAGAAGAATGGGTCACATACATTTCGATAAATTTGTCAAATTTATCGAAAGAGAAGCAGACAAATAAATGCCCCAGATCACGAAACCAACCAACACTTTATGCAAGCATTCTCAACAAGGAAAACAAAGAAAGACCAGGTTCAAATCAAATGAATAGTCCACGACAAGACCACTGGAAATTGTGCATACTGATCTAGTTGGATCAACTGCAACAAAGGGTTTAAAAGGTGAGAAATATTTTATGTTATTAGTTGATGATTATACAAGAATTACTATAGTTTGTTTTCTCAATAATAAGTCAGAAGCTTTTGAAAACTTCAAGATCTACAAGGAAATGGTTGAAAATGAAATGGATTCAAAAATCAAATGTTTGGGATATGATAATGGAGGAGAGTTTACTTCAAAGGAATTTATGGACTACTGCAACAGTCATGGAATAAAAAAACAATTCTCTGTTGCTAGGACACCTCAACGGAATGGAGTTGTTGAAAGAAAGAACATGACAATACAAAAAATGGCTCGAACGATGTTAATGGATTCCAAATTGACAGATATTTTTGAACACAGGAAGTGCATACAATAGTTCACATTCAAAACAGAGTAATGCTTAGAAAAATCACTGGCAAAACTCTTTACGAGCTATGGAAAAGAAGACCAGCAAATGTGAAGCACTTTAGAGTTTTTGGAAGCAAATGTTACATCAAAAGAGAAGATGGCAAAATGTGAAAGTTTGATTGTCGTGTGGACAAAAGAGTATTTGTTGGTTACTCAAGTGCAACGAAAGCATACAAGTGTTACAACCTGAAATTGAACAAAGTTGTGGAAAGCATCAACGTAACAATTGATGAAACAGGTAGACAAGAATTAAAGGAAGAAGAAAATGAATCAATGGAACAGATTTATGAAGAAGAAACAGAAGATGAAAAAGAAAGGGAAGATGAAAAAGATCCAACAAAAGCAGAAGAAGAAGTTTAGCAACTACCTCCAAAGACACCTAGAAAACGAGTACAGAAGAATCATCCTTCAGATTAGATTATCAGAAACAAATATGTAGGAGTTGAGACTAGAAGAAGAATACGTTCACTAGAACAGAGGCACCTAACACTCTCATCTACGACTGACCTATTTTGAAGAGGACGGCAAGGATGAATTTTGGAATAATGTCATGGATGAAGAATTGGATCAAATAGAGAAAAACGACACTTGGGAATTGGTTTCAAGACGAAAGGATAAGAATGTGATCGACACAAAGTGGGTATACAAAAATAAATTGAATGAAGATGGACAGGTTACAAGGAACAAAGCTAGATTGGTATGTAAAGGGTATGCACAGGTTGAAGGAATCGACTTTGAAGAGACATGTGTCCCATTTGTCAAAATGAAAGCAATCTGATTGTTTTTAGCTTATGATTCTCCAAAAATATTAAAGTGTATCAGATGGACGTAAAATCAATTTTTTTGAATGGGGAACTTGAAGAAGAAGTCTACATTAAACAACCAGAAGGATTTCAGTTGTCAAAGAATGCAAATTATGTGTGTAAATTAAATAAGGCCTTGTATGGTCTAAAATAGGCTCCTAGAGCATGGTACTCTAGACTGAATAAATATCTACAACGGGCAGGGTTCAGAAAAGGAAGTGCAGACAACAACCTCTACATCAAGGTAACTCAAAATAGTATTTTATTAATTGAAGTTTATGTTGATGATATTATTTTTGGAAGTACCGATGACGGGTTAAGCCAGAAATTTGCAAAGGACATGCATAATGAATTTGAAATGTCATTACTTGGAGAACTATCCTTCTTTCTGGGTCTTCAAATACGTCAAAGCAACCAAGGAATTTTTATTTATCAAATCAAATATATCAGAAAAATTCTAAATAGGTTTGGAATGGAAAATTGCAAACCAGTTATCACTCCCATGCAAACCAGTTGCAAGTTGAGCAAATATGATGATTCAAAGTCTATAGATCAGAGGAAATACATGTCAATGATTGGTAGTCTACTATATGTGACAACATCCAGACCATATGTAATGTAGGCAGTTGGATGGGTGGCACGATTTCAAACAACACCAAATGAATCACATATATTAGAAGTGAAGAGGATTTGCAGATATATCGAAGGAAACAAAATAGTTTGGATTATGGTATCCAAAAAGAAATGATCTAACACTTATTACCTACACAGATGCAGATTGGGCAGGTTGCATTGATGACCAATGAAGCACCAGTGGAGCAGCGTTCTACTTGGATGAATGTTTAGTGTCATGGCTAAGAAAGAAACAATCATCAATATCTTTATCTACAGCTGAGGCAAAGTATATTGCAGCAACATCATGTTGTACACAGGTTATATGGATGAAACAAACTCTTACAGATATACAGGTTGAGTATGATGAGCCCATTCCAATCTATTGTGATAATACAAGCGTCATTAGTATCTCAAAGAACCCAGTGATGCACTCCAAGATGAAGCACATTCCAATCAAGTATCACTTTCTACGGGAACAGGTTGCAGAAAAGAACATCAAAGTTGAATATGTGGGCACAAAAGAACAAGTGGCAGACATCTTTACAAAACTACTTCCACGGGAATCCTTTCAGTATATTCGCCAAAGACTCAGAGTTATTTCTACTCCAAAATGAATGCTTTTGAATGTTTATCTTATATGTCTTAGATTTACACGAGGAAGTACCATAAATAGGACAGTTCAGGTCGAGAGATCAGTTTCAAGAAGAGTTCAGTAAGGGGAGGTATCCCCAAGGACAGTTCAGTTAGGGGGAGCAACCCCAGAAAGAAATATACATTTTCCATTGATGACAAAGGGGGAGAGATTTATCAAATGTAGAACACAGAGACATGGTTCCAGGGAGAGCGATGGTCACAGAGGGAGCATGAGTGATATGAATTTAGTATTGCATGACATGACTTCAGTATTGCATCAAAGTGTTGCCATCAATGCCAAAGAGAGAGATTGTTGATTAATTGGGTTGGTTGTCATTTATGTCAACCCTTGAAGAAAATCTCGTAGCGAATTCTGGTAGCACGAAGATTTGGGTAATGGACCCAAGTTTGTTTGATGGATAATGGTATGTGTTTTGATATATTTGCAGGTAAGATTATTCTATATGGATAGTACATGTCATGCCATTTCCGATGGTATGTGGAACGTCACATAATTCCTCGTGGTTAGAGAGTTATGGCTATGTGAAGTTGGAGAACCCTCATGAGTCATCTAGAAGCCCTAAATGGTCAAAGTAGTCAAAGTGATTGCAAAGAAGAAATTATTTAAATAATAAAGTGAAGTGATGACTGTACTATAAGTCAAAGAGGATGCAAAAGAAATTATTTAAATAATAAAGTTAATGGAGAACTCCCTAAAATAAGAAAAGTGGTTTAAGAGATTTTAGAAGCTAAATAATAAAGTGAAGTGATAAGTTTACTATAAGTCAAAGTGGATACAAAGGAAATTATTTAAATAATAAAGTTAATGGAGAAATTACTAAGTGGACAAGTGGTTAGAAGTTGATTAGCCCTAAAATAAAGAAAGTGAATTAAAATGGTTAAAAGGTAACCCCTTGAGGAAGCTACATGAAAGTATAAATAAGAGGAAATGCTTTCATTTTAATCACACTTGAATATAATTGAATATCTGTTTTTGTGAAAGGTTATTTGGGCAGCTATTATTGATAGAGAAAAATTGCAGCAGAAAAAGTGCAGTCGAAAAACCGCGACAGAAAAGTGTGAAAACAAAATTGCGGCAGAAAAAGTGCAACAAAAAAATCGCGATAGAAAAAATGGGGCAGAAAAAGTGTGGCAGAAAAAGTTCGGCAGGAAAATCGTGGCAGCAACATGGTTGGGACCTATTTATGAGAGATATGGCACATCTTGTTTGAAGTATGTTTTGTAAGTTATGGTTTATCTCTTGAGATGGTATTGGATGTTTAGTATTGTTGCATATATCAGATTTGTTCAGGGATACAGTTGATATTTTGTTGTTGGTATTTGGCATATGGGTATTGGTCTTTTGGTTGTGATGTGTTATTGAAGTTTTTGGTTTAGCTTGAGGCTACATAACAGTGAGGTTGTGGCACATGGTTTTATGTAATGGTTTATGGATAGAGTGATGAATTGTTAGATAACTTTTGATGGTTATATTTGTGTATGTCTTTGGTATATGGTTGAGGTACATGTTGGGTACATGGTTGAGACAAGTAGTTGATGAGTTGACACATGCATGAGGTGTATAGTTGATGAGTTGGCACATACATGAGGTGTATAGTTGATTATGTTGGTACATCTTGATGAGTCAAGGTTGATGCATGGTACATGTTGGTTCAGGTTATTGGGGCAGGTTGATTGGTACAGATTATTGGTACAGGTTGGCAGTAACAGGTTGACAGTGGCAGTTGTTGATTCAATGACAGTGACAAGTTGTCTACATTTGGAATTTATATTTCAAGGCGATTGGATGGGGCAAAGATAGGTGGTTGTAGTAGAAGAACTTAGGGGGTTGTAGCCTCGTTCTAGTTGTAGCCAGAGAATTTGGGAGTTGGAGCTTCCCTCGGGTTGTACTCGGGTTGTAGCCTAAGAAACTAGGGGGTTGGAGCTTCTTTCCAGTTACAATTGGAAAACAAAGGAAGTTGGTGCTTCCAATGAATGTAAATCTTGAAGACATATGAGAAAAAACATTCTGTGGTTTTGTCCCGCTTTGGGTTTCCACGTAAAAAAATTGGTGTACTATGTATGTGTATGATTGTTCATTAGTTCATTTTTTATTTACTCTGCAATTATTGGATCATAATGCTACACTGATATAACACTTGAATTATATGGTTCAAAAGGATTAAATTTATTTATTACTGATTCACCCCCCCTCTCAGTAATCCAACACCATTTTCCAAATGAGGAAACATGTGATCCTCCTTGTGGAGGTTTTCTCCTAGTCTCCTTTTAATATCTGGTGTCAGTGTCACGATTGTGGTGATTGACCCCTCTGCCTCGGTCCGCTTTTTGAAGCTTTGCCTTTCCTTACCTCATTCTCTAATAACAGTTGCATATTCCCGTCTACGTGAATTGTGTTCCATTTTTATATTGTCTCTCCCTCTTGTGTATCTTCATAATAATCCACATTTGTTGCACCCATGAGAATTGGGTGGTTCATTAATCCCTTCACCCACCAAACCATTTGGGTGGCATTTTCGCATCTACGGAAATTATGTTCCACTTTATTTCTGTCTCTCCCCTTTGTGTGTGTTGCTAATAATCCACATTGGTTGCAGGCTTGAGAATTGGGTGGTTCATTAATCCCCTCACTTACCAAAAGATTTTCCAATGGAGGCATCCCTTGGGCCGCTTCATGGAGGTTTGCTCGTGGTCTCCTACTAACATCTAGTGTCGGTGTTGTGATTGTGGTGTTTGACCTCTGTGCCTCAGTTCCCTTTGTGAATATTTGTCTTTCCTTACTGTATTCCCTAATAAAAGTGGCATATTCCCGTCTCTGAGAATTTGGTTCCACTTTAATATTGTTTCTTTACTTTATGTGTGTCCGTAAAAATCTCACATTGGTTGAAGCCTTGAGAATTGTGTGGTTCATTAAACCCTTCACGCACCAAACCATTTGGCAACAGAGGCAGCCTTGGGGCTGCTTGGTGGACGTTTGCTTACTAAGAACTGGTGTCAGTGTCGTGATCGTGGTGTTTGACTCTCGTGCCTCAGTTCTCTTTCTGAAGCCTTGTATTTCCTTACTACATTCTTAAATAACAATTGCATATTTTCGTGTGTGGAAATTATGTTCCATTTTAATATTGTCTCTGCCCCTTGTGAGTTTGTTTAATAATCCATATTGAATGTAGCCTTGAGAATTGGGTGGTTCATTAAGCCCTTGACCAACCAAACCTTTTGTCAACAGAGGTAGCCCTAGGGCCACTTGGTGGAGGTTTTCTCTCGGTCTAATACTAACATCTAATGTCAGTGTCATGATTGTGGTGTTTTACTCCATTGTCTCGGTTCCCTTTGTGAAGTTCTCATGTCGGTTACAGCATTCCCTAATAACAGTGGAATATTTCGTTCTGTGCAAATTTTGTTCCACTTTAATACTACTCCCCCTTGTGTGTGTGCATTATAATCCCAAATTGGTTGCAGCCTTGGGAATTGGGTGGTTCATTAATCCCTTCACCCACCAAATCATTTGCTAATAGAGGTATCCCTTCGACTGCTTGGTGGAGTTTTTATCCTGCTCTCCTACTAACATCTGGTGTTGATATCGTGATTGTGGTGTTTGACCCATGTGTCTCAGTTCCCTTTGTGAAGGATTCTCTTTCCTTACTTTATTCCGGCTTATGTATGTTCTTAATAAACCCACATTGGTTACAACCTTGAGAATTGGGTGGTTCATTAAACCCTTCACCCATAAAACGATTTGGAAATAGAGGCAGCCCTTAGGCAACAGATGCAACAATACTATCTCTCCTCATTTGGTAACAGATGCAACAATTGGGTTGCTTGGTAGAGGTTTGCTTCCGATTTGATCCTCATGCCTTCTGCGTGAATTTTGTTCCACTTTAATACTTCATCTCCCCCTTTTGTGTGTGCGTAATAATCCCAGATTGGTTTTAGCCTTGAGAATTGGGTTGTTCATTAAGCCCTTCACCCACCAAACCATTTTCCATTGGAGGCAACCCTTGGGTCTCCTCATGAAGGTTATGTCTTGGTATGCCACTAATCTTTGGTGTCAATGTCGCGATTGTGATGTTTGACCCTTGTGCCTCGGTTTGATTTTTGAAGCTTTCCCTTTCCTTACCGCATTTCCTAATAACAATGGCATATTCTCGTCTACGTGAATTGTGTTCCAATTTTATACTGTCTCCCCCACTTGTGTGTGTGCATAATAATCCACAGTGGCTGCAGCCATAAGGATTGGGGTTGCTTGGTGGAGGTTTGCACCCGATCTTTTAATAACAACTGGTGTCGGTGTCTTGATTTTGTTGTTTGAACCTCATTCCTCGGTTCCCTTTGTGAAGTTTTGTCTTTCGTTACTACATTCCCTAATAACAGTGGCATTTTCTCATATTCGGGAAATCCATTTCACTTTAATATTGCCCCTCCCTCTTATGTGTGTGCGTAAATATCCCACATTGGTTGCAGCCTTGAGAATTGGGTTGTTCATTTAGCCTTTCACCTACCAAACCATTTTCCAACAAAGGCATACCTGGGGTCGCTTGGTAGAGGTTTTCTCCCAGTCTCTTACTAAGATCTGGTGTTGGTGTCATGATTGTGGTGTTTGACTCATGTGCCTCGGTTCCCTTTGTGAAGCTTTTTCTTTCCTTACTACATTCCCTAATAATAGTGGCATTTTCTCGTCTGCAGAAATTATGTTCCACTTTATTATTGTCTCTCCACCTTTTGTGTGTGCATAATAATCCACATTGGTAGCAACCTTCAGAATTGGGTTGTTCATTAAGTCGTTCACCCACCAAACGATTTGCCAACAGAGGAAGCCCTTGGCATATTCTCGTCTACCTAAATTGTGTTCCACTTTTATATTGCCTTTCTCACTTGTGTGTGCATAATAATCCACATTTGTTGCACCCATGAGAATTGGGTGGTTCATTAAGTCCTTCACCCTCCAAACTATTTGTCAATGGAGGCAGCTATGGGGTCGCCTGGTGGAGGCAGCCATTGAATATTTTTCAGGTCCTATCAAGATGACAACTAGGTCTGTCTTTGACCTCAAGTTGGCTCTAAGTTTCAACTGTCAATGAAGGTTTTGTTGTTGTTTTAGGACAACCAATTGTTCAGGAACTTCTTGTTGATTTGTTATGGTTACATTCACAATTTTAGGTGCTCTATCATGTAGTTTTAGTCACCAAGGGTTAGCACATGCATATCAAAATAAATGTAACACATCCAGATATCTTTACATCTAAAAATACAATAGCTTTACACTATAACATACATGAAATTGAACACAGGTATGTTTGGTCAACATGACCATGGATAAAACCCCCCCCAGGGAAAACCAGTTTGGAATATATGTCTATATATGAGGAGAATATATGGTGGAATACAACAAGTAAAATATATATATGAACTTGATACAATAGTAGCTTTATCCAAGCCGAAATACAAGTCCAAATGAAGCAAGAACACCCTAGTATGGTGCGCCCCCTAGAAATGTTGTCAATACCACTAAAATAGAGCCTGATGCCAACTGAAAGCTCTGATCTGGAAACCCCTCCGCAGTACTCTGATATTGATGAGTAGCATCCCTCTGAAACAACCCTCACTGCAATATGATCTCTCTAAGTACTCCCAATTGATGATGTGCCCTCCTCCTCAGGTGCGCCCTCCTCAGAACTCTCCTCAGAACTGGAAGCTCCCCACTAAATAAACTAGGCACTAAGCCTCCATGAGCCCTCCATGCAAGGAGGCACCCAAGCTTTCCTCTCCCAATTCCTTAAACCTCATCCTCTTGCTCTCTCTGAGGAAGCATAAGGAAACCTCATCCTCTTGCCCCTTGCGCCCTCCTTTAGGAAGCATAAGGAAACCTAAAAGTTGGGTGGGTGAGATCATATCATGTCATCTCTAATCAATGGTTGAGATCATCTCAAGTAAATCTCAACTCAAAAACCACTTTACTTAAGTTTCCATAGTTTCATTTTATGTCTATTAATTCACCTACTTTGTGAATTAATTGTCACTTTAGGTTAAAATGACTAAATTTCACTTTTGACTTAAATCTCCTAAGTCTAAGTCAAATTAGACATAAGTACATGGTACAAGGTACAAATTAATTCCCTCATGTGTTTAGAAGATCACAAACACAAGGGGACCACTTTCCAAGGTACTCAAATCTCAACACTCCTTCTTACCAAGAAAAGTGCCAGTCACCACCAATATCATTCCTAGAGTGGACATGGTTGCCTCCTGGCATATACTTAGTGAGTATGGTTGTACCCTGATCAATGAAAGTAGTCTGACACAGATCTTCGCAATCTGTATGATCTATAGATGAAAGTGTCTCTCCACCTATACAATATCACCTAGATCTTGGTATCAAACCAAAGATCTCCACCTTGGTCTCCCACCAAGAATTTCTACCTCTTGGCATCTCGTCAATGGTCACTACTCATGGAATCTTACCAAGAGTCACTCTCTTGGCATCTCACCAAGACTCTCCTCCTCTTGGTATCTCACCAAGAGTACCTGGATCTAAACATCTCACCAAGATCATCAACTTGGCCTCTCGAAAAGTAGCTTCCACTTGAAATGGATCCAGAACCTTATCTTCCTATCTCTGTAGCCAAGTGAGGCTCAAGCCTCCATGGTGCCCTGTCGCTCCTCCTCATCATTCTCTCATGCTCTAAAGTTGTAGCACCAACTCTCTGTCTGCTTGGAAACTCTGGAGGTTTTCTTTCGGTCTCCTACTAACATCTGTTTGGTGGAGGTTTTCTCCCAGTCTCTTACTAACATCTGGTGTTGATGTCATGATTCTGGTATTTTAGCCACGTGCCTCAATTCCCTTTGTAAAGATTTGTCTTTCCTTAATTTATTCCCTAATAACAGTGGCACATTCTCGTCTGCGTGAATTATGTTTCATTTTAATACTGCCTCTCTGACTTATGTGTGTGTGTAAGAAACCCACATTGGTTACAACCTTGAGAATTGGGTGGTTCATTAATCCCTTCACCCACCAATCGATTTGGCAACAAAGACAGCCCTTTGGAAACGAATGCAACATTATTGTCTTTCCCCATTTGGCAGTGGATGCAACAATTGGGCTGCTTGGTGGAGGTTTGCTCCTGGTCTACTATTAACATCTTGTGTCGGTGCATGGATCATGGTGTTTGATCGACATACCTTGGTTCTCTTTCTAAATCTTTGTCTTTCCTTACGACATTCCATAAAATTAGTGGAATATTCCTGTCTACGTGAATTACATTCTACTTTAATACTGCCTCTCACCATTGTGTGTGTGCGTAATAATCCCACATTGGTTGTAGCGTTGAGAATTGGGTGATTCATTAAGACCTTCACCAACCAAACCAATTGCCAATGGAGGTAGCCCTTGGGCTACTTGGTGGAGGTTTTCTCCCGTTGTCCTACTAACATATGGTGTTGGTGTCATTACTGTGGTGTTGGACCCCTGTGCCTCGGTTCCCTTTGCCAAGATTTTCCTTTCCATATTGCATTCCTTAATAATGGTGGCATATTCTCACCTGGGTGAATTCGGTTCCAATTTAATATTGCCTCTACCCCTTGTGTGTGTGCGTAATAATATCACATTGGTTTCAGCCTTGAGAATTGGGTGGTTCATTAAGTCATTCACCCACCAAACCATTTTCCAATGAAGGTCGCCCCATGGAGGTTTGCTCCTGGTCTCCCAATGATATCTGGAGTTAGTGTCGCGATTGTGGTGTTTGACCCTTATGCCTCGGTTCTCTTTTTGAATCTTTCCCTTTCCTTACCTCATTTCCTAATAACAATGGCATATTCTCGTCTATGTGAATTGTGTTCCATTTTTATATTGCCTCTCCCGCTTGTGTGTGTGCTTAATAATATACATTGGTTGCAGCCATGAGAATTGGGTGGTTCATTAAGTCCTTCACCCACCAAACCATTTGTTAATGGAGGAAAACATGAGGCCGCTTGGTGGAGGTTTTCTATGGTCTCCTGATAACAACTGGTGTCGGTGTCGTGATTGTGATGTTTGACCCCTGTTTCTCAGTTCCCTTTGTGAAGTTTTGTCTTTCGTTACTGCATTCCCTAATAATAGTGTCATTTTCTCATATCCGGAAAATCCGTTTTACTTTAATACTGCCTCTCCATCTTGTGTATGTGCGTAAATATCCCACATTGGTTGCAGCCTTGAGAGTTGGGTGGTTCATTCAACACTTCACCTAACGAACCATTTTCCAACAGAGGTAGCCCTTGGGCCTCTTGGTGGAGGTTTTCTCCTGGTCTCTTACCAAGTTCTGGTGTCGGTGTCATGATTGTAGTGTTTGACTCTTGTGCCTCGGTTCCCTTTGTGAGGATTTGTCTTTCCTTACTGCATTCACTAATAATCGTGGCATTTTTGCGTCTGCGGGAATTCTGTTCCATTTTATTACTGTCTCTCCCCCTTGTGTGTGTGCGTAATAATTCCACATTGGTTGCATCCTTGAGAATTGGGTGGTTCATTAAGCCCTTAACCCACCAAAACATTTGCAATGGAGGCATCCCTTGATCCGCCTTGTGGAGGTTTTCTCCTGGTCTCCTTCTAATATCCAGTGTCAATGTCACTATTTTTGTTGTTTGACCCACGTGCATTGGTTCTCTTTTTGAAGCTTTGTCGTTCCTTACATCATTCCCTAATAACAATGGCATATTCTGGTCTACGTGAATTGTGTTCTACTTTAATATTGTTTCTCCCCTTTCTGTGTATGCATAATAATCTCACATTGGTTGCAACCTTGAGAATTTGTTGGTTCATTAAGGCCTTCACCCACCAAACCATTTGACAATGGAGGCAGCCCTGGATTCACCTTGTGGAGGTTTTTTATTAGTCTCCTTCTAATATCTAGTTTCAGTGTTATGATTGTGGTGTTTGACCCTTGTGCCTCGATTCACTTTTTGAAGCTTTGTCTTTCCTTATCTCATTCTCTAATAACAATGGCATATTCGCATCTACATAAGTTGCGTTCCAATTTTATATTGCCTCTCCCACTTGTGTGTGTGCATAATAATCCACGTTTCTTGCACCCATGAGAATTGGGTGATTCATTAAGTCCTTCACCCACAAAACCATTTTCAAATGGAGGCATCCATGGGGCCGCTCGGTGGAGGCTTTCTCCCGGTCTCCTAATAACAACTAGGGTCAGTGTCGTGATTGTGGTGTTTGAACCCCGTGCCTTGGTTCCCTTTGTGAAGCTCATCCTTTCATTGATGCATTCCCTAATAATAGTGATATTGTCTCATATCCAGGAATTTCGTTTCACTTTAATACTGCCTCTCCCCCTTGTGTGTATGCATAATTATCCCACATTGGTTGCAACCTTGAGAATTGGGTGGTTCATTAAACCCTTCACCTACCCAACCATTTGCCAACAGATGCATCCCTAGGGCTTCTTGGTGGAGGTTTTTCCGGGTCTTTTACTAAAATATGGTGTCAGTGTCGTGATTGTGGTGTTTGACTCATGTGCCTCAGTTTCCTTTGTGAATATTTGCATTTCCTTATTGCATTCCCTAATAATAGTGGCATTTTCGCGTCTGCGGGAATTCCATTCCACTTTATTATTGTCTCTCCCCTTTGTGTGTGTGCATAAAATCTCACATTGGTTGTAGCCTTCAGAATTGGGTGGTTCATTAAGCCCTTCACCCACCAAACCATTTTCCAATAAAGGAAACCCTTGATCTGCCTTGTGGAGCTTTTCTCTTTGTCTCCTTCTAATATATGGTGTGAGTGTCACGATTATGGTGTTTGACCGTGGTGCCTCGGTTTTCTTTTTGAAACTTTTCATTTCCTTACCTCATTCCCTAGTAACAATGGCATATTCTCGTCCACGTGAATTGTGTTCCACTTCAATATTGTTTCTCCCCTTTGTGTGTGTGCGTAATAATCTCACATTGGTTGCAACCTTGAGAATTGGGTGGTTCATTAAACCCTTCACCCACCAAACCATTTGCCAATGGAGGTAGCCTTTGATCCACCTTGAGGAGGTTTTCTCCTGGTATCCTTCTAATATTTGTTGTCAGTATCACGATATGTGTCTCGATTCGCTTTTTGAAGCTTTGAATTTTCTTACCTCATTCCCTAATAACAATGGCATATTCCCGTCTACGTGAATTGTGTTCCACTTTTATATTTCCTCCCCCACTTGTGTGTGTGCATAATAATCCACATTTGTTGCACCCATGAGAATTGGGTGGTTCAATAAGCCCTTAACCTACCAAACCATTTGCCAACAGAGGAAGCCCTGGGGACGTTTGGTGAAGGTTTTCTCTCCATCTCTTACTAAAATCTAGTGTCGATGTCGTAATTGTGGTGTTTGACTCATGTGCCTTGGTTCCCCTTGTGAAAATTTGATTTTCCTTACTACATTCACTAATAATACTAGAATTTTCGTGTCTGTGGGAATTACATTGCACTTTATTATTGTCTCTACTCCTTGCGTGC
>ML792154.1:340129-361940 GCA_009831015.1 Picea engelmannii | reverse complement strand
GTGCCTCAGTTTCCTTTGTGACGCTTTGTATTTCCTTACTTTATTCCCTAATAACATTGGCATATTCATGTCTGCGTGAATTTTGTTCCACTTTAGTATTGCCTCTTCGGCTTATGTGGGTGCATAATAAACCCACATTGGTTACAACCTTGAGAATTGGGTGGCTCATTAATCCCTTCACCCATCAAATGATTTGGCAACGGAGGCAGCCCTTTTGCAATGAATGTAACAATATTTCCTCTCCCTATTTGGCAACGTATGCAACAATTGGCCTTCTTGGTGGAGGTTTTCTCTCGGTCTGCTATTAACACCTCGTGTTGGTCCAGCGATCGTGGTGTTTGATCGTCGTGCCTTGGTTCTCTATGTGAAGTTTTCCTTTCCTTACGACATTCCCTAAAAACAATGCATATTCCTATCTGCGTGAATTACGTTCTACTTTAATACTGCCTCTCACCATTGTGTGTGTGCGTAATAATCCCACATTGGTTGCAACCTTGAGAATTAGGTGATTCATTAATCCCTTCACCCACCAAACCAATTGCCAACGAAGGCCACCCTTGGGGTGCTTGGTGAAGGTTTTCTCTCGGTGTCCTACTAACATATGGTGTCGGTGTTGTTATTGTGGTGTTGGACCCACGTGCTTCGATTCCCTCTGCGAAAATTTTCCTTTCCATACTGCATTCCTTAATAACGGTGGCATATTCTCATCTACATGAATTTTTTTCCACTTTAATATTTTCTCTCCCCCTTGTGTGTGTGTGTGTGTGTGTATTAATCCCACATTGGTTTCATCCTGGAGAAATAGGTGGTTCATTAAGCCCTTCACCCACCAAACCATTTGTCAATGGAGGCAGCCCTTGGACCGCCTGGTGGAGGTTTACCCCTGGTCTCTATTGGCCCTTGACCAAGTTTTGGGAACACTTGGTCATATTTGACCCTTTTTGGGACTTCGACAACCTGTCGAAGATGGAGCGCCAGACGAAGCGGATATTGCAGAATCTCAGCCAACTTTGGGTCCCTTTTTGGGTTTTTGGGAATATGTAATGGGAAAGGGATGTCGGCCCGTGGGTTTACCCACGCTTAGGCCCATTTTGTATGTATAAATAGAAGGATAGGCAATGGAAGAGAAAGAGTCGAATAGTATGTCTATGTGATGTATGTTAAGTGCAAGTAAGGTCTGTAAAAGCTTAGTGTCTATATGAGACTTGCAAAATCTGAGTGCAAGTTATTGTAAGAAGATTGTAGAAGGCTTTTTGTGCTATAACGCAAGGAAGAAGGATGTAGTGATCTGCGCAGATATTTTGTCCTGTGCGCAGTAGGGTTTGGTGGCTCTGTGCTTGTAACCGCTTGGCCGATGATAATAGAGAAGAAGAGTTGGTGGAAATAGCCCCAAGGTGGGGGTGAACTACATAAATCCTGTGTTGTTTGCTTTGTGCCTTGTTCTGATGCATTGATGTGATTATTTTCTAAGTGCTTTGATATATTTAGATAGATCTACTTATGCTTTGTGCTTCTAAGATGTATGTCAATGTAGATCTGACATGATCTACTGGATCTAATCTGTTTTATTGTTGCTAAGTGCTCAAATACTTTAGATCTAAATGAATGATGTGATGCTTTGTGCTATTTTCTAAGTATGATAAGGGTTGAATATTGATGATTGATCGATGCTAACTGCCCTGTAAACGACATAATCACAGACCTATGTCCCAGCTTAAGTTGCAGACACTTGAGTCCTGCAACCACCCTTGCCTCTACCTCAAGTGAGACTTCATCTTCTTTGCAGGTGTTGCCGAAAGGGTTGTTAGATAGGGTTTTGTTGGTTCGCTCTTGTAGCGTTGAACCCTACGTCGGCCCTTGTGCCAACAAATGGTTTCAGTGTCGGGACCTGAAACTGTGATTGTTGGGAACTGGGGAAGAAGAAGCGTTGTGCAAAGATTCGTCCTGAAACTGTGGAAGCTCTGTGCGTGGATCTGTGCCCAAGTGCGCAGTATTCCACTTGATCTAAAAAGCTCTATGCTAAATAAAGAAGGACAGACCTAAAGAAAAGAAGCAATATCTGAATGCATTGTTCTCTAAGAAAAGTAAAAGTGGAAGTTTCTGAAGAAAAGAGGTAAGATCTGCAGAAAAGAGGTAAGATCTGTAAGCTCAATGCTCTAATAAAGGTAAGAATAGTTAAAAGTTTTTAGATCCGGAAGTTTTGTACTCTGTATAAGTAAGATAAGTGGAAATTTTTGTTTCTAAAAACATGAATCTAGGTGTGTTTGATAGATTTTGTCCTAACTTGAAAACTAGGGCTCTAATAGATGAAAGAAAGTTTGATATGAATAGATCTGATAAGCATAATGATAGATATGTTATACCTATGCAATGAAAGAATGTTTGGACTAACAAATGGATGCAGAATCCTAGAAATAACTTTTTGCAGGTTAGGTACCATGATCCTATTGTGTAGTACAGAAGAGGTTGGGGATCATTTAAAAGAAAGAGACGATTAACCCTATGTTACAGTTGCAGAAAACCGGACCATCTTGATAAGGACTTCCCTGGCAGAGGATCTAGTTTTCTCTGTTGCAAAGCTATGGACCATGAGGTATTGGATTGCCCTAGAATGATCGTTAGGCTAGAACAAATGAATCTAAATCAAGAAAACCCTAAGGCAGATCCAGAAGAGGCAGAACCTGTTACACATTATTTTCATCATCCCTATGACCGTTAATGATGTAAACCTGTCTGTAGTCTTCAGAGGGGTCAATGGCCTAAGTTCCTGAAGAAAGAAGGGAGACGAACTTTTCCTGAGAAAATAAGTTGCATTTTCATTTATGAAAACCCTATTAAAGATGATTTTTGCATGTTTCACTATGGCTAGGGTGCGAGAATGCCTGATTCTCGCAGACTGCACCATAGCTGGGTTGCGAGAGGTTCACGGGTTTCTCTATAAGGAAGGTGTAAGAATGTTCATACGTGGGAAAAACGAGCATCTTCTTGATGCTTCTAGAAGGAGAAACTTTTGTGGTGAGGTGGCATCCGAATGGTTTGGATCTTACTCGCTTTCATGATTCGGTGGGATCATCCTAACCTCCTCACCTTATCCTCTTTAGCTTATAAAAGGAGAGGAGCTCTCATGGAGAAAGTTGGCTTGGATGAGATTAGCTTTTGAGCTTGGATTGGATTGAGCTTTGGAGATTATTAGCTTGGTTATATGAGCCATTTTGTCAAGATAGATTGTGAATATTATCAGATCTATGCTCTCAGAATTCTTGGAGTGGAAGTGTGCGAGGAACGAATGACAGTTGGAAGGGACCTTACGACATCAAGTCCATGGTTGTAATCTCTTTTTCACATTTAATATGATGCAGTAATATCATTCTTTCCTATAAAGCTTCTTGTGTTTTATTGTATGATTCCTTGATCACATACATAGGTTTCTATTGAGTTAATGCTATTACTATCACTTTGGTTGATTGCGTTCTTTTGCAGGTTCATCATTGTATGAGCGTTGGAACGGATCTAGGATGGCAATGGCGAGAGGAAACGGTGTTTAAACGGTATGTCACCTATCCCACTTTAGTTAGTAAATTCAATATCTAAAACTTAAGGAAAGTGCCATGTTCTGGTGTGTTTTATTCTAGATCTAGTTGGATCTAGGGAGATCAGTTAGTCTCTGCACCTACCGATTTATCCAATAACAGAACCCCAGCGAGAATCATAGAAGGTATTTCTACAGATGAAAGACACCATGAATGATCACTGACATGTTAGGCTATCAGAGGTCTTTAAAGAAAAAGAATGCATTGAAGAAAGAATAGGAGACTTCGACATTGACTCTGTCCTTGATGAAGAAATACAAGAGAACATTATGCCAGAAAGAACTTGGGAAGCTATAGGGAATCCTGCTATGATCCTTTCATTAGGAGGAATATGACTATTCAAAAGAAAACTGATGATGTTATGTGGAAAGCTCGCTCAGATACCTATGACAGTCAATGGAACTTCGACAAAGGAAGACTTTGAGATTATTAAATTCATTGAAGACAACGCCCCGTTTACCATGTTACTAGGAAAATATTGGATTGATAGAAATCAAGCTAGAAATAAGGAAGAAGAAGAGGTTTTAGAATAGCAGAGACAAGAGTTAAAAGATTTCATGACCAGAGGGATCGCGTAGTTGATTGAAGAACATGAGAACAAATCGAAGCTATTTGACACTAGAAGCCCAAATGTCAAAGCTGCAAGAGCATTAGAGGACTCAACGAAGATTGAAGTATTTGTCTCAGATATAGAAGAGGTATTGCCCCTGAGTCCTAGGAGAGAACCTCAACAACGCGAAATACCTATGTCCAAGGAAAATAAGATTCAGAACGAGAAAAAAACCACCGAGACAAAGCTCACTGGAAAAAAAGCTAGGAAGCTAAGTAAGAAGAAGACTAAGATTGAAAAGTTACAACAGGTTCCAGAGGGTACCTTGCATAAAGAAACTTCAAAGAATTGGAGCTTCGCTAGGATATCAAAACAGCGACATAGGGCACTTCACCATAGCGAAGCAATATAGTCGTTGGAGGTCGATATATCCATTCGACTGCTGCTCCGAACGGGTCAGAATGCATTGATGGCCCATCACCAAACCGTTGGAATGCGCCATAACGGATAGAACAAGAATTAATGAGGCTCATACCCATTGCAAAGTAAGCCGTTACCAAGATTGTCTATTTATCTCGTCAGGCCATGCATGAAGAACACTTTTTCCAACTAAGAATTTGAAGCCCGCAGACTAGCAAGTGTATACAATGATCATCGCGCCCTTGTTGTTCATCCTTGTGCAGTGTCTAAGATCATTGTAACCCCGATATTAACCCCGAGCGCGTATGTCTGAAGATCTTAGCACACTTGAAGAATCTACGAAGGAAGTACTCACTAATCTCAGGACCGAGAAAGTCATGTCGAAAAGAAGGATATCTGTAGGTGTGCAAGCATCATCAACAGGAGAAGTCCAAAATTCCCCATCAAATGCTCACAGAGCAGGAACTTCCAGAATCATGACAGAGACGAGAACGAAGCATATAGACGATATCATGAATGCCAAGCTGATTTTGAGCATTCTACCTACCTAACTAACCCCTCTAAGCGACGCCATCAACCGAGACAGTGTGCCCAGAGATTTTGACTATGCTTTGGTCTCGACATACCTCCCGAAAGGGATACGCGTCGATCAGGATAAGCTCGCAGCCTTGAAGTTTAGTGACTTCAACCTTGGAGATCGGAAAGATAACATCATGCTTGCGCCGCATAAGTACTTGACCAGGACCAAAGGCAAGAATTTGAATATCATCCCGCAGCCATGAACCTAGAACCTCGCGTGGTCCACAATTCTCAACGTAATGAATATCACGCACTTCGACTGACACAAGGAAGTAAACGCATGCATGAAATTTTTGTCATCCTGCTACCACGGAGGTTACTTATGGTTGAACCATCGCATCATTGTGGATCCGAACTTGATCAATCGGATCACAGGGCTGAGCATGCAGGGCCTTGACCCACAGGATTTTTACCCTGGAAAAACCTCAGACCGACCATTAGCACAGAGAATCAAAGAAACTTATGGCGATGTCGAGAAGGGAACGTGAGGTTACAAGGTAGCCTCTATCTAGAATGGCGCAGTGCGCCACATATGTTAGTTGATCACAGGTAAGCTAGTTTGCAAGACCCTGCCTACCCAAGTAACTGGATTCATTGTTGAACTCGCCAGGAAGTGCGCAGAAGGAATTTAGATGAATTGGGCACAGTACCTTGTAAACCAGCTAGAGCTTGATTGTCGAGAAGCACAAGACCAAGGGTATGAGCTCCACTTCAACTGGCTTCTCATACTGATCGCATTCATTGCATGGGAAATACCGAAAGGTGCGACCTTCCCCGACATTGAGCCCTTCAAACCTTTGACCGTGAAGTTCAGTACCATCTGGTACTCTAATGATATGAACAAGTAGTGGAAATCCAATGCCGTCTTCCATACTTATTACAACCAGTTGAAACAGGCCATCCAATCCAAGCCTCGGATGACCCCGAATACCCTCCACAGGTTTCAGCCCTTAATGAATATCAGCGTGGACCGCCACTTTATCTATATAACAACGCGCATTGATGAGGAGTCATATTACAAGTTGACTGAGGAAGACATTGAAGAGATCACCAAGGACTGGTCGACAGACCTTCTCGTTCTAGCCAACCCTATGGAGTTGTCCGATGTAGACAGCCCGAAAATTACGCAGGATACACCCGAACCTAGTAAGACGAAGAAGGTTGTAGAAGTTCAGGATATAAACAACACATCTGTGAGGACTGCATCCATTTCACCAAACGAAGGGGGTGATGGAGAAGAGAAAGAAGGCGCAGAAATTGAAAAACAGAAAGGCGAAGTACCACCGCCTAGGGATGAAGAGGACTCATTGAAGAAAAGGAAGGTTTCGCCTCCGAAATCTTCCACCCGGAAGAAACCTAGAACCCCTGTAACCAAGATGTGGACTACCCTCAATTGGATGATTTTAATTTCATCATTGCAGCTGTGAACGATGCTTCACATGAGATATTAGAGAAGCAAGAGGCGAAGCAAGAGCCGATGTATAATTGTATCGATATTGAATGATCCAAATGGATATCGGTGGCCACCCACCTTTTCCAACTGGCTCAAAATAGTTTTCTGACAATTTTGGCAATTTATTATTTTTAGCAGTTTTCACTTCCGGGGCCATTTTGAAGGCCTAAATGAAGATTTTGAGGGCTTAGAAAAAGGTTTGTGGGAGTCCCAAATGTACCCAGACCCGTTCAAAGAACATCTTGGCAGTGGCCCCTGCTGTGATACTCTTCTTACAGGAAGCCAGAATCGCCATCTTAGAAAAGAGGTCAACAACCACAAAAACACAGTCATTTCCTCGCTTGGTGGACGGGAGGCCCGACATGGAGTCCATTGAGATGGATTCCAATGGCCTGTCAGAAGTAGGAAGAGAGGTGTACAGGCCCTGTTTCTTAGTGGTTGGTTTGGCAATAGTGCAGGCAGTGCAGGACCTGATATACTTGTTGACCTCCTGTCGGAGTTTCGGCCAGTAGAAATGTTTCTGTAGCATCGCCACTGTCTTTTCGACGCCGAAGTGTCCTGCCACCTGATTGTAGTGGGATTCCCAGATCAACTTCGCTCACTCACTTGATGGAACACAGATATGGCCCAGACAACACAACAACCCATCCTGAAGATATAAATTATCAACAACTATGTTTGCACCCAACATTCGATAGGTGGTTGCGAAGTCTGGGTCTGTCTCATAGAGTTGGGACCATCTAGAGGTCTCATGGCCACAAGAGTCTAGCATCATGGTGAGTGTCGCGACTGGTGGTCTGCTGAGGCAATCAACGATGCGATTGGTGCTTCCTGTTTTATACTTGATGTTGAGGTGGAATTGCTTCAAGTATGTGGACCACTTTTGATGGCAATCATTCTACAATTTTCCTTATGTCTGCATAAACTGCAGTGGCTTATGATCAGTGTGGATGACTCTCTCCTTCCCAAGAATGTAATGTCTCCACTGGCGACAGGCTTTCACAATGGAGTACATTTCTTTGTCTTAAGTAGGGTACTTACGGACAACATCGAATAGTGTCTCACTATGATAAGCCACGGGGTGGTCATGCTGAGTGAGAACGACACGCACAACATAGTCTGAAGCATACGTCTTGATCTTAAAGGGATGATGTAGGTCTGGTAGTGAAAGTACTGGGGATGAGCACAAGCGCTTTTGCTCACAAAATGTTTCCCACCAATCTTTGACATGGGGGACGGCTTTGAGGAGCGCAAAAGTAATATTTTCTCTATTCGAGAAGTTATGGACAAAAAAATACCCTTCTAGCATATTCAACCACTTGTCTACAACATCTGTGTCTATTTGACCTTCAAATATAGGAATATCGAAGTTTATTTGTACCTTGAAGGGGGTGGCACCTCCGCTCGAAGAAGATGCATCCCTGTTGGTAGTCGTCGAAGGATTTGCACGAAACTATCCATCATCTTGTTCCTCTGTTGCGTGAGAGATTCCTCAATCAACAGTTTGAAAGGATCTCTTGTCTCGTCATCTTTATTTTCTCTTGCCATGAGAGGTCGCTTGGGTGTGCGAGAGCTTTTGTCCTCAAGAGAAACAAGCTCAAGATCCAACTCTTTGTACTCTAACCTCGTTGGGGACATGCATTAAGACGACAAGGAGAAGACTGCTCTGATACCACTGATCCGGATTTTATGAGAAGAATGAAATGAATGCAAATTATTAACATATTCTTAACACAAAATTACATAGATACAGTAAAACTGGTTTTCTATTCAATAACGAAATAAGTTGAAACTGTAAAATGTGGAAACAAGTTTGTTGGAATGGTGGTGGCTTATCTTTGAGAAGAGATGTGACGGATGTGCTCATTCGCAAGAAGATGATTAAAATGAGGCTATGAAGGCCTTTTATAATAAACAAGAATGCCAAAAACCCTAGACATCCAAAAACCTAACCCTAGGAGATGAGGCGCCAAAAGTCATGTGGGCCCTGTTTGGGTAAGTTAGTACATTAACTTCCCGGGGTCGTAACTTTTGCATACGATCTTCGTTTTAGGCGTACGATAGCCCATTGGAAAGGTATCATCGACGAGATTAATTTTGGGGCCTCAATCATGCCTTCGACTATCATTGAGTTGGGTCGATCCCGAAAAAACCTTCATTTAGGCCCTCAAAATGGCCCAGGAAGTGAAAACTGTTAAAAATAGTAAATTGCCAAAATTGCCAGAAAATTGTTTTGAGCCAGTTGGAAAAGGTGGGTGGCTATCGATATCCATTTGGATCAATCCTCCCTCCTTAGGAATCAATGGTCTCCATTGCATTGATTTCCCCCATCAGATGAGGAAATTTCTGTTGAATTTGGCCCTAGATGAACCACTTGCCTTGGTGAAGGAGTTGCCCTGCTTTGAAAACTCGATAAAGTTGGAATCTTTGTTGTCGAGTGCCCTTGATATGTGTGTCCACAATCTAATTGTTGGATTCCTATTGGATGCAGTCGGGGTTGAGCTATGTTGGTGTCAGTTGTTTTGCTACGTCTGAGGTGTCTAATAATGGTGGGAAATAAGGGCAAAGGAGATCCACGTTGAACATTGGGTTCAGACCAATGAAAGGAGGAATGTTGAGCTCAAAATCATTATCCCCCATGGACTTGGTGATGGTGTACGACCCATAATGGAGCGGGTGAATCTTTCGATGGGGTCCTCTAAGGCATTCTTTCTGCAAGTGCAACCAAACTTTGTCTCCCACCTGAAACTTATGTGGCACCCAATGTTGATCATGGTGTTGTTTATACTTGTCATTAGACTTCTGTAGGATATACTAAACTTGTTGGCGGATGTGCTAGATCCGCTAGGCGAACCGGGTTCCTTTGTCAGCTTCGGTTGGAACAGGAGAAGAGTCGGTCGAGCTGACCGCAAGGGGAAGTGCAACATCTATGGGACCCAATGGTTGGAATCCCAACCCCACTTGAAAGGGGCTATGCACGATTGAACTATGCAGGGCTTGGTTGTATCTATGTTGAACATAGGGAAGGCTCTCATACCATGTGTGAGGGTGCTTTGAATTATACATGCGAAGGATATGCACAACCATTCGATTTACGAACTCGGTTTGGCCATCTGTTTGGGGGTGGAAGGTCGTGGATTTGGTTAGCTTGGTGTCTAACAGAGACCAGAGGCTCGACCAGAATGTGCTGAGAAATCGACTGTCCCTATCTGAGACAATGGTTTGTGGGAGTCCAAAATGTACCCAGACTCGTTCAAAGAACAGCTTGGCAGTGGCCTCTGATGTGATGCTCTTCTTGCAGGCAACCAGAATCGCCATCCTAGAAAAGCGGTCAATAACCACAAAAACACAGTCATTTCCCCTCCTGGTGGACAGGCGACCCGACATGTAGTCCATTGAGATGGATTCCCACGGCCTGTCAAGAGTAGGAAGAGGGGTGTACAAGCCTTGTTTCTTAGTGGTTGGTTTGGCAATAGCACAGGCAGTGTAGGACCGTATATACTTGCTGACCTCCTGTCGGAGTTTCGGCCAGTAGAAATGTTTCTGTAGCATCGCCACTGTCTTTTCGATGCTGAAGTGTCCTGCCACCTGACTATAGTGGGCTTCCCAGATCCACTTTGCTTGCTCGCTTGTTGGAACACAGATATGGCCCAGACGACACAGCAACCCATCTTGAAGATAGAAATTATCGACAACTATGTTTGCATGCAACATTTTGTAGGTGGTTGCAAAGTCTGGGTCTATCTCATAGAGTTGGGGCCATCCAGAGGTCTCATGGCCGTAAGAGTCTAGCACCATGGTGAGTGCCACGACTGGTGGTCTGCTGAGGCAATTAGCGACGTGACTGGTGCTTCATGTTTTATACTTGATGTTAAGGTGGAATTGCTTCAAGTATGTGGACCACTTTTGATGGCGGTCATTCTACAATTTTCCTTGTGTCTACATAAACTGCAGTGGATTATGATCAACGTGGATGACTTTCTCCTTCCCAAGAATGTAATGTCTCCACTGGCGGTAGGCTTGCACAATGGAGTACATTTCTTTTTCGTAAGTAGGGTACTTATGGATAGCATCGAATAGTGTCTCATTATGATAGGCCACAGGGTGGTCGTGCTGAGTAAGAACGGTGCCCACAGCATAGTCTGAAGCATCTGTCTCAATCTCAAAGGGATGATGCAGGTCTGGTAGTGAAAGTACCAGAGATGAGCACAAGCGCTGCTTCAAATCATCAAACGCTTGTTGTTGGGATCGACCCCGTGCAAATTTTGTCTTACCACCACCCTTGGTGATTTGGCTGAGGGCCCATGGAATATGGGAGAATCCTAGAAGAAACCTGTGGTAGAAATTGGCAAGGCCCAAGAAGCTCCGAAGCTCGGTGACTGTGGTTGGGGCTGGCCAGTCACGGATGACTTGGATCTTGGTTGGATCCACATGTACACCATGTTGATCAATGATGTATCCCAGATAATGGACCCTGTCCATGACAAAGGATCATTTTTCCAAGTTGGCGTATAGCTTGTGCTATCGTAGGGTGTGCAGAACCTACTAACTATGTTGCAAGTGTTCAACCCAAGCCTTGCTATAAATGAGAATGTCATCCAGATACACCACTACAAAATTATTGTTGAATGGTTGCAGGATATCGTCCATAATCCTCATGAAAGTGGTCAGAGCATTTGTCAAACCAAAGGGCATGACCAACCATTCAAAAAGGCCCTCCTTTGACTTGAAAGCGGTCTTCCATACATCTGTCTATTCTATTGGGACCTAGTGGTAGCCAGACTTCAGATCAATCTTACTGAAATATTTAGCCCCCATGAGTTAATCAAGGAGATCGTCGATTCGAGGAATCAGGGACCAGTTTCTGACTGTGATTTTATTCAGAGCTCGGTAATCAATGCAGAGTCGCTAGGTTCCATCTTTCTCCTATACCAGCACGATTGGGCTCCCGCAAGGTGATGAGTTAGGATGGATGTGCCCCTTGTGGAGCAGTTCTTGGATTTGTCGCTTGATCCCTTCATTCTCTAACAGAGAGCAACGATAGACTGGCCCATTGTGCAGCGGTGCACTGGGGGTCAAATCGATGGTGTGCTTGACCTGGCAGTGCAGAGGTACCCCGGTAGGTGAGGAGAAGATATCCGAGTATTCTTCCACGACCTTATCTACTTTCTTCTGTTGTGTGGAGAGATTATCCACAGAGACCCTGGATGTGGTTGTGATCTTTCACTTATTCTGAGAGCGAATCACGAAGAAGACAAACTTCCCCGTCTGAGAGATGACCTTCCTTCATTGCTTAGCAGAGATCAAGGAAATAGCACTAGGTGGGACTGCCTTAGGTATTTTGTACAGTTTCATGTTCAAAGTAATAATAACACTACGAGGCCTAGACTCATATACAACGTGACGTTTCCATAAATAAGGTTGGCCCAAAAGAACATCACAAACTTCGAGAGGAGCAACATCACACAATACCTCGTCTTTGAAGGGCTTGATGTCGTATGACAGTCGACACTGTTGGCTAAAGCGGAGATCGCTTCCTTGGTGGAGCCATCCAATGGTGTAGGGTTGTGGGCAGGGCCAACCACTTAACGACCTCTGTAGAGATGAGGTTCTTCTACATGACGCTATCAACGATGAAGTGCAGCGGGGTGCCTTTTACACACATTTGCGAATGGAAGAGGCCCTCTCATTCTTCTGGCTCATCTAGTTCACTAGGTTGGAGCTTGGTAGTAGCAACAGTGGCACTGGGTTCCGCGTCAATGATCTATCTTCCCCTTTCTGGTTATGGCTCAGAGTCATAATCCACATCTAATTCAGAGGCTTTCACTTCGGCCACCAGCGACTGCTTGGAGCGACAATCAGCAGTGTTATGCCAAGGGCTCTTATGGAAGTCGCACCACTTCCCGGTATCTTTCTTTGTCTTTCCAGTGTCCTTCTTTTCTTGCGGCTCGAACTGGTTGTCCTGATACAGTCCATCTTTGCTTTGTCCTGTATTCTGTGGGTTGGGGCCGCTCTTTCCTGGCTTTTGTTGTGAGGGGTTCCCTGGCCCAAATTGCCACATCTTTTGTTTGAGCTTCTGCTTGATTTTGACGACATATCGGTAGGCCGCGCCCAAGGATGAGATGTCTAGAAATTCCATTTCGGTCTGGATGTATCTATGTAGATCACCGCAATACTTGAGCAATAGATTTCGCTCCGAATATTTGATACCCAGCATGGTACGCAAGGTATGGAAGATATTTGTGAAATCTGGCATTGCTTGGTCTCTTTCTTGCCGTAGTGTGGTCCATTTGGTATATAAGTCGCCATAACTTCTGACAGGGTAGTATTGTTCCTTAATATCATCCCGAAAGGAATCCCAGGTGGTTGTGACTGTAAATAATGAGGGTTCCTTTGTTTCCTTTTGCTCACAAAGCATTTCCCAACAATCTTTGAGGAGTGCAAAAGTAATCTTTTCTCTATTCGAGAAGTTATGGATAGAAAAATACCCTTCTAACAGATTCAACCACTTGTCTACATCATACGTGTCTATCTGACCTTCAAATATAGGAATATCGAAGTTTATTTGTACCTTGAAGGGGGTGGCGCCTCCGCTCGAAGAAGATGCATCGTTTGTTGGTAGCTGCCGAAGGATTTGCGCGAAACTATCTATCATCTCGTTCCTCTGTTGCATGAGAGCTTCCTCAATCAATAGTTTGAAAGGATCATCTGTCACGTCATCTTTCTTTTCTCCTGCCATGAGAGGTCACTTGGGCATGCGAGAGATTTTGTCCTCAAGAGAAACAAGCTCAAGACCCAACTCTTTGTACTATGACCTCATTGGGGACATGCATTAAGACGACAAGGAGCATACCGCCCTAATACCATTGATCCGTATATTATGAGCAGAAAGAAATGAATACAGATTATTAACAGATTCTTAACACAAAATAAAAGAGATACAGTAAAACTAGTTTTCTATTCAATAATGAAATAAACTAAAACTGTAAAATGCAGTGGAAACAAACTTGCTGGAATGGTGGTGGCTTATCTTTGAGAAGAGATGTGATGGTTGTGCTCATTCACAAGAAGATGATTACAATGAGGCTCTGAAGGCCTTTTACAATAAATAGGAATGCCAAAAACCCTAGACATCCAAAAACCTAACTCTAGGAGATGAAGTGCCAAAATTCATGTGGGCCCCGTTTGGGTAAGTTAGTACATTAACTTCCCGGGGTCGTAAAGGTATCGTCGAGGCAATTCATTTTAGGGCCTCAATCATGCCTTCGACTATCATTGAGTTGGGACAATCCCAAAAAACCTTCATTTAGGCCCTCAAAATGGCCCAAGAAGTGAAAACTGTTAAAAATAATAAATTGCCAAAATTGCTAGAAAATTGTTTTGAGCCAGTTGGAAAAGGTGGGTGGCCACTGATATCCATCTGTATCACTTAGTGCCTATATGAAACTTTCATAAGTTGAGTGCAAGTTATTCTAAGAAGATTGTAGAAATCTTTTTGTGCTATAACGCAAGGAAGAAGGATCTAGCGAGTTGTTCAGATCTTTTGTCCTGTGCACAGTAGGGTTTGGTGGCTCTGTACTTGTAACCGCTTGGCTGATGATAATAGAGAAGAAGAGTTGGTGGACATAGCCCCAGGGTGGGGGTGAACCACGTAAATCCTATGTTGTCCGCTTTGTGCCTTGTTCTGATGCATTGATGTGATTATTTGCTAAGTGCTTTGATATATTTAGATAGATCTACTTATGCTTTATGCTTCTTAGATATGTGTGAATGTAGATCTGACATGTATGAAGATGCTTAGTGTTGATCTACTAGATCTGATCTGTTTTACTGTTGCTAAGTGCTCAAATACTTTAGATCTAAATGAATTTTGCGATGCTCTGTGCTATTTGCGAATTATGGTAAGGGTTGAATATTGATCATTGATCGATGTTAACTGCCCTGTAAACAACATAATCATAGACCTGTGTCCCAACTTAGGTTGTAGACATTTGAGTCCTGCAACCACCCCAGCCTCTACCTCGGGTGAGACTCCATCTATTTCGCAGGTGTTGCCGAAATGGTCAATAGTTAGGGTTTTGTTGGTGCACTCTTATAGCATTGAACCCTGGGTCTGCCCTTGTGCCAATAGTCTCCCACTAATATATGGTGTCAGTGTCGCAATTTTGAAGTTTGACCCTTGTTCTTTGGTTCGATTTTTGAAGCTTTCTTTTTCCTTACTGCATTTCCTAATAACAGTGGCATATTTCCATCTATGTGAATTGTGTTCCACTTTTATACTGCCTCTCCCACTTGTGTGTGTGCATAATAATCCACATCGGTTGCAGCCATTAGAATTGGGTGGTCCATTAATCCCTTCACCCACCAAACCATTTGTCAATGGAGACAACCATGGGGTCGGTCGGTGGACGTTTTCTCCCGGTCTCTTAATAACAATTGGTGTTGGTTTCATAATTGTGGTGTTTGACCCCCATTCCTCGGTTCCCTTTGTGAAGCTTTGCCTCTCGTTACTGCATTCCCTAATAACAGTGGAATTTTCTCATATATGACAAATATGTTTTACTTTAATACTTCCTCTCCCTCTTGTGTGTGTGCATAAATATCCCCCATTGGTTGCAGCCTTGAGAATTAAGTGGTTCATTCAACCCTTCACCTACCCAACCATTTTCCAACAGATGCAGCCCTGGGACCGTTTGGTGGAGGTTTTTTCTAGGTATCTTACTAAAACATGGTGTCAGTGTCGTGATTGTGGTGTTTGACTCATGTACCTCAGTTCCCTTTCTGAAGATTTGCATTTCCTTACTACATTCTCTAATAATAGTGGCATTTTCGCATCTGCGGGAATTCCGTTCCACTTTATTATTGTATCTCCCCCTTGTGTGTGTGCCTAATAATCCCACAATGGTTGTAGTCTTGAGAATTGGGTGGTTCATTAAGCCCTTCACCCACCAAACCATTTTCCAATAAAGGCAACCCTTGATTTGCCTTGTGGAGGTTTTCTCTTGGTCTCCTTCTAATATCTGGTGTGAGTGTCACGATTGTGGTGTTTGACCGCGGTGCCTCAATTCACTTTTTGAAACTTTTCATTTCCCTACCTCATTCCCTAGTAACAATGGCATATTCTCGTCTACGTGAATTGTGTTCCACTTCAATATTGTTTATCCCCGTTGTGTCTGTCTGTAATAATATCACATTGGTTGCATCCTTGAGAATTGGGTGGTTCATTAATCACTTCACCCACCAAACCATTTGCTAATGGAGGTAGTCTTTGATCCACCTTGTGGAGGTTTTCTCCTGGTCTCTTTCTAATATCTGGTGTCAGTATCACGATATGTGTCTCGGTTCGCTTTTTGAAGCTTTGTCTTTCCTTACCACATTCCCTAATAACAATGGCATATTTCCGTCTACGTGAATTATGTTCCACTTTTATATTTCCTCCCCCTCTTGTGTGTGTACATAATAATCCACATTTGTTGCACCCATGAGAATTGGGTGATTCAATAATCCCTCAACCCACCAAACCAATTTCCAATTGAGGCAACCATGGGGCCGCTCGGTGGAGGTTTTCTCCCAGTATCCTAATAACAACTGTTGTCGGTGTCATGATTGTGGTGTTTGACCCTCGTGTCTTGGTTCCCTTTGTGAAGTTCTTTCTTTCGTTACTGCATTCCCTAATAACAGTGGCATTTTCTCATATCCGAGAATTTCATTTCAATTTAATACTGACTCTACCCATTGTGTGTGTGTGTGTGTAATAATCCCACATTGGTTGCAACCTTGAGAATTAGGTGGTTCATTCAGCTCTTCACCTACCAAACCAATTTCCAACAGAGAAAGGCTTGGGGCCGCTTGGTGGAGGTTTGATCCCCATCTCTTACTAAAATATGGTGTCAGTGTCATGATTTCGGTGTTTGACTCCTATGCCTTGGTTCGCTTTGTGGAGCTTTGTCTTTTGTTACTGCCTTCTTTAATAATAGTGGCATTTTTGCGTCTGAGGGAATTTCGTTCCACTTTATTACTGTCTCTCTCCTCTATGTGTGCATAATAATCCACATTGGTTGCAGCCTTGAGAATTGGGTGGTTCAATATGCCCTTCACCCACCAAATGATTTTACAATGGAGGCATCCCTTGGGTCGCTTCGTGGAGGTTTGCTCGTGGTCTCCTACTAACATTTGGTGTCGGTGTTGTGATTGAGGTGTTTGACCCCTGTGCCTCAATTCTTTTTTTGAATCTCTTCCTTTCCTTACCTCATTTCCTAATAACAGTGGCATATTCTCATGTACGTGAATTGTGTTCCACTTTTATATTTCCTCCTCTGCTTGTGTGTGTGCATAATAATCCACATTTGTTGCACCCATGAGAATTGGATCATTAAGATTTTCACCCACCAAACCATTTGACAATGGAGGCAGTCATGGGGTCGCTCGGTGGAGGTTTTCTACCGGTCTCCTAATAACAACTAATGTCGGTGTCATGATTGTGGTGTTTGACCCCTGTGCCTTGGTTCCCTTTGTGAAGCTTTTCATTTCGTTACTGCATTCCTTAATAACAATGGCATTTTCTCCTATCCTAGAATTTTGTTTCACTTTAATACTGCCTCTCCCCCTTGTGTGTGTGCGTAATTATCTCACATTGGTTGTAGCCTTGAGAATTGGGTGGTTCATTCAACCCTTCACCTACCAAACCATTTCCTAATAGAGAAAGCCCTGGGGCCGCTTGGTGGAGGTTTTCTCTCTGTCTCTTACTAAAATCTGGTGTCGATGTCGTGATTGTGGTGCTTGACTCATGTGCCTTGGTTCCCTTTCTGAAGATTTGACTTTCCTTACTACATTCCCTAATAATAGTGGCATTTTCACAACTGCGGGAATTTTGTTCCACTTTATTACTGTCTCTCCCCTTTGTGTGTGTGTGTAATATGTCACATTGGTTGCAGCCTCGAGAATTAGGTGGTTCATGAAGCCCTTCACCCATCCAATGATTTTTCAATGGAAGCAACCCTTCGTCTGCTTCTTGGAGGTTTGCTCGTGGTCTCCTACTAACATCTGGTGTCGGTGTTGTAATTGTGGTGTTTCACCCACGTGCCTCAGTTTCCTTTGTGAAGCTTTTCCTTTCCTTACTGTATTCCCTAATGTTGGCACAGGGGAAGACCCAGGGTTCAATGCTTCACAGTGCACCAACAAAACCCTAAATACCAGCCCTTTCGGTAACACCTGCAAAGAAGATGAAGTCTCACCCGAGGTAGAGGTAGGGGGGTTGAAGGACTCAAGTATCTACAACCTAGCTGGGACATAGATCTGTGATCACAATACTTAACAGAGAGCTTAGCCAATAACATTCATTAGTCTTTAACCCTACTTAACAGATAGCTTAGCCAATAACACATCTAAGCATTTAGCACATAGCATCAGAGAATATCTAGCATTTATTCACACATCAAGCACTAAGCATCAATGGATCTATGTTTCATACATCAAGAACAATGCACTAAGAAAATAAATACATGAACAACATAAATAGCATTGCATAAAGCACATCAACACAGGATATACGTGGTTCACCTCAGTGTGGGGCTATGTCCACCAACTCTTCTTCTTATCTATTAGTATTTTCCAATCTTCTTACATGCACCAAGCCACAAATCCAACTCTGCAGAGGATAGGAGATCTGTACGCACCTCGCCGGATCCTCCTTTCCGAATTGGATCAAAGCACAAAGCCTTACATAGTCTGTTTGCACCAAGCACTTACAAAACACTTGCACTTAGCTCTGCAAGCCTCAACACGTTCGTGCACAGAGCTACTACTCATGCACTAAGCCAAATACCACCAAAAACTCACTGACCTTTACTTACATCACCTAGCTACTTATTTATACATTACAAAAAGGGCCCAAACATGGGTAAGACCCATGGGTTGGCATCCCATACTCGTTACATAAACCCTAAAATCCCCAGAAATCCCATAAAATGGGCAAGCTCCCGCGATATCCGCTTCACCTGGGAGCTCCGTCTTTGACCAGCCTGTCGAAGTCCCAAAAATGGTCAAACAGGACCAACGTTTCCTCCAAACTTCGTCAAGATCCAACACCTAATAACAGTGGCATATTCTCGTCTGTGGCAATTTTGTTCCACTTTAATATTGTTTCTCCCCTTTATGTGTGCGTAATAATCCCACATTGGTTGTAGCCTTGATAATTATGTGGTTCATTAAGCCATTTACGCACCAAACCATTTTGCAATAGACGCAGCCTTGGGGACGCTTGGTGGAGGTTTTCTCTCGGTCTCTTACTAAGATCTGGTGTCGATGTCATGATTGTGGTGTTTGACTCCTGTGCCTCGGTTCCCTTTCTGAAGCTTTTCATTTCCTTACTGCATTCTCAAATAATACTTTCATATTCTCGTCTGCGGGAATTTTGTTCCAATTTAATATTGTCTTTTCCCCTTGTGTGTGTGTGTAATAATCCACATTGATCGTAGCCTTCAGAATTGGGTGGTTCATTAAGCCCTTGACCAACCAAACCTTTTGTCAACAGAGGTAGCCCTAGGGCCACTTGGTGGAGGTTTTATCCCCTTCTAATACTAACATCTAATGTCGGTGTCGTGATTGTGATGTTTTACCCCCATTGCCTCGGTTCCCTTTGTGAAGCTTTGTCGTTCGTTACTGCATTCCCTAATAACAGCGGCCTATTTTGTTCTGAGCGAATTTTGTTCCACTTTAATACTACTTCTTCCCCTTGTGTGTATGTGTTATAATCTCAAATTGGTTGCAACCTTGGGAATTGGGTGGTTCATCCACCAAATCATTTTCCAATAGAGGTAGCCCTTTGGCCGATTGTTGGAGGTTTTCTCCTGGTCTCCTACTAACATCTGGTGTTGATGTCATGATTGTGGTGTTTGATTCACGTGCCTCAGTTCCCTTTGTGAAGCATTGTCTTTCCTTATTTTATTCCCTAATAACATTGGCAGATTCTTGTCTGCGTAAATTTCGTTCTACCATAATACTGGCTTTTCGACTTATGTGTGTGCGTAATAAACCCACATTGGTTACAACCTTGAGAATTGGGTGGTTCATTAAGCCCTTCACCCACCAAATGATTTGGAAACAGATGCAACAATATTTTGTCTCCCCATTTGGTAACGGATGCAACAATTGGGTTGCTTGGTAGAGGTTTGTTCCCGGTCTTCTATTAACATCTCGTGTAGGTGCAAGAATCGTAGGGTTTGATCACCATGTCTCGGTTCTCTTTGTGAATCTTTGTCTTTCCTTATGACATTCCCTAAAAACAGTAGCATATTCACTTCTGCGTGAATTACGTTCTACTATAATATTGTCTCTCACCATTGTGTGTGTGTGCGTAAAAATCCCACATAGGTTGCAGCCTTTAGAATTTGGTGATTCATTGAGCCCTTCACCTACCAAACCATTTGCCAACAAAGGAAGCCCTGGTTCCACTTGGTGGAGGTTTTCTCCTTGGCTCTTACTAAAATCTGGTGTTGGTGCCGTGATTGTGGTGTTTGACTACTGTGTCATGGTTCCCTTTGTGAAGATTTGACTTTCCTTACTGCATTAGCTAATAATAGTGGAATTTTTGTGTCTGCGGAAATTCCATTCCACTTTATTATTGTCTCTCCCATTTGTCTCTGTGCGTAATAATCCACATTGGTTGCAACATTGAGAATTGGGTGGTTCATTAAGTCTTTCAACCACGAAACGATTTTCCAATGGAGGCATCCCTTGGGTTGCTTTGTTGAGGTTTGCTTGTGGTCTTCTACTAACATCTGGTGTCAGTGTTGTGATTGTGGTGTTTGACCCCCGTGCCTCAGTTCCCTTTCCGAATATTTTTCTTTCCTTACTATATTCCCTAATAACAGTGGCATATTCCCATCTACAGAAATTTCGTTCCACTTCAATATTGTTTCTTCTCTTTGTGTGTCTCTATAATAATACCACATTGGCAGTAGCCTTGAGAATTGTGTGGTTCATTAATCCATTCATGCACAAAACCATTTGGAAACAAAGGCAGCCTTGGGTCGCTTGGTGGAGGTGTGCTCTCGATCTCTTACTAACATCTGGTGACGCTGTCGTGATTGTGGTGTTTGACTCATGTGCCTTGGTTCCCTTTCTGAAGCTTTGTGTTTCCTTACTACATTCCCAAATAATACGTGCATATTCTCGCCTGCGGGAATTTTGTTCCACTTTAATACTGTCTCTGTCTCTTGTGTGTGTGCCTTGGTTCCCTTTGTGAAACTCTTCCTTTCGTTACTGCATTCCCTAATAATAGTGGCATTTTCTCGTATCTGGGAATTTTGTTTCACTTTAATATTGTATCTCCCCCTTGTGTGTGTACGTAATTATCTCACATTGGTTGCAGCGTCTAGAATTGGGTGGTTCATTCAGCCATTTACCTACCAAACCATTTTCCAACAGATGAAGCCCTGGTGTCTCTTGGTAGAGGCTTTCTCCCCATCTCTTACTAAAATCTGGTGTCAGTGTCGTGATTGTGGTGTTTGACTCATGTGCCTTGGTTCACTTTGTGACGCTTTGACTTTCCTTACTTCATTCCCTAATAATAGTGGCATTTTCGCATCTACTGGAATTTCGTTGCACTTTTCTACTGTCTCTCCCCTTTGTGTGTTTGCGTAATAATCCACATTGGTTGCAACCTTGACAATTGGGTGGTTCATTAAGCGCCTCACCCACCAAACGATTTTCCAATCGAAGAGGCCCTTGGACCGCTTCGTGGAGGTTTGCTCGTGGTCTCCTACTAACATCTGGTGTCAGTGTTGTGATTGTGGTGTTTGACCCTTGTTGTCATTGCCACTGTTTGCATTCCCGTCTTTTCCTTGAACCACTTTGGCCTCTTATCGGGATGCAACTGCCAACATATGTCCTCATCATGTCCCTCTTTCTTGCAGTGCTTGCAAGAAGGCTTCCATTCCTTCTTCGTCACTACATTTGAATTCTTTCCATGTCATTTCCTCTTGTCCTCTTTCCTTGAAGACGATGATTCCCCTGACACAACTGCTTTTCTTGCTTCAATATATGTAGCTTGAACATAAACCTCATCAAGGTTAGTGGGTCCAAACATGAATACAGTGTTTCTAATATGCACAGGTAAACCTCCTATATACTTCATAAGGGTTTCCTGGGTATGTAAATGGATATCTAACATCAATGCCATTTTTTGAAAGCCATCAGTATACTCTTGCACTGTTTGTC
>ML792154.1:290794-339410 GCA_009831015.1 Picea engelmannii | reverse complement strand
GAATCTGAGGATGATCCTCTTCCTCTTCACTTTTTTCCTTTGAAGATTCACTCAAAACTGGTCTCTTTCGTTCCAAGTAATCCTCGTACAAAACTTTCACCATCTCCGACATAGCAAGGAAAGTTTTCCAAAACTCTTTCTCATCTTGAGAAAGCCCTTCTTCCGATGCCATCTTCTTGTTGTGAGAAGCTCTCTTTCTCAATCCAATTAACGGATTCTCAGCAACAAGCTCACCTTCACCACACTGTAGCTTTTCGCTAGTTAACATGAAAAACTCAAATCCAAATGTCAACTAGCTCTAATACCACTTGATCCGAAAAAGATCTTTTAAATGATTGTGGTTGAGTTTTTTTTAATTGCATGTGTTAATTAACCATTCATGAAGTTGAAGGAAAGAGGATGAATTTAAAGAAGGAACATAGCAGCCATAAAACAGTATATAGATCTGAACTGAAGCAATAAGAACAACCAAAACAAAAGAAGTGATAACGGAGTTTGGCACAAAATTGCCTACGTCTCCGGGCCTTTGTCTCAGTGGGGGAGGCTTCTTTATTTCTGTTCAAAGCTCAAAAAGTACATTGCACCAGTGCCATTAGACTACAAGAATGATCTGGTCATGTTCTTCCAGATCTCTAGAACCCAACAGAAGAAACAACAAGCAAAATGGATGATCAAAGCTCCCAAAAATGGCCCGCAAGCGGTTGTTCCTCAACAACTTCCCTGCATAAAAATGGCTTTGGCTTGGCTTCCCTTCAACATAACTTTTCTCTGACTGTCCCACATGGCCTCAAACAGGCCTGGTTTATATAAATCTGAAGTTGGTTATCATTCCCCAACTTCCTTCCCAAATCTGGCCTCAAAAAGAGCCCAATATCCCCCAAAAATGACCAAAATCTCCATTAACAGGCCTGAAAATCACTGAAAAATCACATTTTCTAATGTTAAAAACCCATTTTCTACAAATAAAAGGGATAAGCCCCTAACTGGGCGCGCTCCCCTAGTCTTATGGCACTTTGTATGGGATCAGGGGCTAATAAAAGGATGCCTTAGCTGGCCTAGGAACGTTTTGGAATGTGCCCCTCTAGTCTCATGGGATATCCCTGGATCCTAGGGTTGGTGCTTATCTTTTGGGCGCCAATGAGAGGGAGCGCCCTCCTTTGCTGGGTTGTGGTCACGTGCAGGAGTTTGATCATGGGTTGGGGCTTATACTCAGCCCCCTTTTTGTCCCTTTTCACTTTAGTACACTTTATTTAAACTAAAGTGATCCTTGTTAAACAAGAAACACAAGGGCACATTGGTGGAGGGACTTTGTCAAGATTTTGGTTGACCCAGGAGGTCATGGGATCAAACCCCATGGACTCCATAACATTTTTCCATATGAACCCATTGACCAATCCCATGGTGCCACGTGGCAGCCCATGACTCGGCCATGTGGCACCCAACAATTCGTCAACAAACTGCCACTCGTCAACTGCTGGGTGGATCCCTGTCACTGACCAATCACCTGCTACTGTGCTACCAATTGTCACTTCTTCCACTTCCACGTGTCACCTCCAGAAAGTGCCACATCACTCTTTGACTATTGACTTTTTGCCTGTTTGGAAAAACGATCAGAGTGCAATAACTCTCTCATACAGTGTCCATTTGAGAAAGTAAATATATGGCCATAATCAGCGCGACGAGATGGACACAATGGCATTGGTTTCGTCTGATTCCGAGAACTTTCATTTTTGAACCTTTTTTAGCCCTATCAGGCTCCTGTATCTAATTCTGGATCACACTTCCCCACTAAAGGAACTTTTGGTCCCCAAAAGGTTACTGACCAGTCAACAAGCTCGGGATAGGCCACCCGGATTGTCCTCTGTCTCTGAACTCTGTCCTATGCACCTGTCTCATCAAGATCAATTGTAACACAATCATGACAACTGACAGCATATTGTTAGCCATTTGAACCCTGTTACATCTTACTGAAGCCGCTATCATCCATGTAGACAACATTACTAATGATAGCATCAAAAAGATGACTGCAAATGAGTTGATATACTTGTAATATTTGCACGACATGAGTCTATCTTGAAGCAACATATGATTGATTTTCCATTCAACAATCATTTCTTGTTCATGCTTAAGATCGGTTACTTCATTTGAAACAATTATTGGTTTGTTGCTTGCTTGCACTGCCTTCTTTAATTGTTCCATTGTTTGAAGTGTTTTATTTGCCTTAACATGATGAGCATGAACCACATAATCTTGACCTGCTTTGGTTAATTGATATTGATTCTTTGTCCTGTAGAAGATTGCCTTAAGATCATATAAGTATCAACTACCTAAGACCATTCCACATTCTCTTAACGGAACTACATCACATGTTACTTCATCCACATACTTAAATGAACTTGCAAATTTAATTGTGCACTGCTTTGTTATGTGCATTTGATGATGATTGCTTATCCATTTAAGTGTGTAAGGCTTATGATGTACTTGTGTTTTTAACCCCAATTGTTTAACCAATTCTTCTAAGATTAGATTAGATTGAGATCCACTGTCAATTAATGTGTCTATCTTAGTGTGTCGCATGATTACTCTTATATGAAACAAGCTCCATCTACAATCAATGCCTTCACCAATTTTCCCTGCCATACCAACCAATGAGATCTTTGATTCATCACCTGAATCCGATCCCAGGTCTGTGGGTCTTGTTGTCGTTGTCACTATTTGCATTCCCTTCTTTTCCTTGAACCACTTAGGCCTCTTCTCGGGATGCAACTGCCAACATCTGTCCTCATCATGTCCCTCTTTCTTGCAATGCTCGCAAGAGGGATTCCCTTCCTTCTTCGTCACTGCATTTGAATTCTTTCCATGCCATTTCCTCTTGTCCTCTTTCCTTGAAGACGATGATTCCCCTGACACACCTGCTTTTCCTGCTTCAATATACATAGCTTGAACAGAAACTTCATCAAGGTTAGTGGGTCTAAACATGAATACAGTGTTTCTAATATGCACAGGTAAACCTCCTATATACTTCATAAGGGTTTCCTGGCTATGTAAAGGGATATCTAACATCAATGCCATTTTTCGAAAGCCATCAGTATACTCTTGCACTGTTTGTCATTTTCTTAGTTTTAAAGATTGTCATTCAATTAATGTTTTTTCTTTATAACCCAAAGGATAGAATTGTTTCCTAAGCGTAGAAATGAAGCTTTGCCATGATGGAAATACATTACCCACTTGTTGTGTTCCATTTTGCAGCTTGCTTTGCCACCAGATGAGAGTTGTACCTGCAAGTCTCAAAGATGCCAACTTGATTTCTGTGGCCTCATCCTTGATCTGTTGCACACTGCAGTAAACCTCCATCTTCCTAACCCAATTGTCAAGGTTCTCTACATTTACTTCACCATCATATATGGGTAACTCAAATTTAACATCAAGTTTTAACAATGGCATTTCATTCTTATGCTTATGAACATGTTTATTTTCATTAGATTTAGAACTCGAACTTGAAGAAGAAGGAGAAGAAGGAGGTGATGATGAAGATGAAGGAGGAATCTAAGGATGATCCTCTTCCTCTTCACTTTTTCCCTTTGAAGATTCACCCAAAACTAGTCTCTTTCGTTCCAAGTAATCCTCATACAAAACTTTCACCATCTCCGACATAGCAAGGAAAGTTTTTCGAAACTCTTTCTCATCCTGAGAAAGTCCTTCTTCCGATGTCATTTTCTCGCTATGAGAAGCTCTCTTTCTCAATCCAATTAATGGATTCTCTTCAACAAGCTCGCCTTCACCACACTGTAGCTTTGCCCTGGTTAACATGCAAAACTTAAACTCAAATGTTAACTAGCTCTGATACCACTTGATCCGAAAAAGATCTTTTAAATGACTGTGGTTGAGTTTTTTTAAATTGCATGTGTTAATTAACCATTTATGAAGTTGAAGGAAAGAGGATGAATTTAATGAAGGAACATAGCAACCATAAAATAGTATATAGATCTGAACTGAAGCAATAAGAAAAACAAACCAAAAAAAAAGAAGTGATAACAGAGTTCATCACAAAATTGCCTACGTTTATGGGCGTTTGTCTCAGTGGGGGAGGCTTCTTTACTTCTATTCAAAGCTCAAAAATTACATTGCAGCAGTGCCATTAGGCTACAAGACTAATCTGGTCATATTATTCCAGATCTCTAGAACCCAATAGAAGAAACGACACGCAAAACGGATGATTGGAGCTCCCAGAAATGGCCCGCAAGCGTTTGCTCCTCAACAACTTCCCTGCATAAAAATGCCTTTGGCTTGGCTTCCCTTCAGCATAACTCTACTCTGACTGTCCCCCATGGCCTCAAACAAGCCTAGTTTATATAGATCTGAAGTCGGTTATCATTCCCCAACTTCCTCCCAAAATCTGGCCTCAAAAAGAGCCTAATATCTCCCAAAAATGACCAAAATCTCCATTAACAGGCCTGAAAATCACTGAAAAATCACATTTTCTAATGTTAAAAACCCATTTTCTGCAAATAAAAGGGATAAGCCCCTAACTAGGCGCGTGCACCTGGTCTTATGGCACTCTGTATGGGATTAGGGGCTAATGAAAGGACGCCTTAGCTGGTCTTATGGCACTCTCTATGGGATATCCCTGGATCCTGGGGCTGGTGCTTATCTTTTGGGCGCGCATGAGAGGGAGCGCCCTCCTTTGCTGGGTTGTGGTCACATGCAAGAGTTTGACCATGGGTTGGGGCTTATCCCCAGGCCCCTTTTTGCCCCTTTTCACTTTAGTACACTTTATTTAAACTAAAGTGATCATTGTTAAACAAGAAACACAAGGGGGCATTGGTGGAGGGACTTTGTCAAGATTTGGGTTGACCCAGGAGGTCATGGGATCAAACCCCATGGACTCCATAACATTTTTCGATATGAACCCATTAACCAATCCCATGGTGCCACGTGGCAGCCCATGACTGGGCCATGTGGCACCCAACAATTCGTCAACAAACTGCCACTTGTCAACTGTTGGGTGGATCCCTGTCACTGACCAGTCACCTGCTATTGTGCTACCACTTGTCACTTTTTCCACTGCCACGTGTCACCTCCAGAAAGTGCCACATCACTCTTTGACTGTTGACTTTTTCCCTATTTGGAAAAATGGTCAGAGTGCAATAACTCTCTCACACAACGTCCATTTGAGAAAGTAAATATATGGCCAAAATCAACGCGACGAGACAGACGCAATGGCACTAGTTTCGTCTGATTCCGAGAACTTTCATTTTTGAGCCTTTTTTAGCCCTGTCAAGCCCCTAGATCCGATTCTGGATCAGTGTTTGACCAACATGACTAAATTCCCTTTGTGAAGCATTGTCTTTCCTTACTTTATTCTTTAATAATAGTGGCATATTCCTATTTGCATGAATTTAGTTCTACTTTAATACTGTCTCTCCTGCTTATGTGTGTGTAATAAACTCACATTGGTTACAACCTTTAGAATTGGGTGGTTCATTAAGCCCTTCACCCACCAAATGATTTGGAAACGGAGGCAGCCCTTCGACAATGGATGCAGCAATACTGTCTCTCCCCATTTGTTAACAGATGCAACAATTGGGCTGCTTGGTAGAGGGTTTCTCCCAATCTATTATTAACATCTCGTGTCGGTGCAGAGATCATGGTGTTTGATCGTCGTGCCTCTGTTCTCCTTTTGAAGCTTTATCTTTCCTTATGACATTCTCTAAAAATAGTGGCATATTCCCGTATGCGTGAATTACGTTCTACTTTAATACTGCCTCTCACCATTGTGTGTGTGTAATAATCCCACATTGGTTGCATCCTTGAGAATTGGGTGATTCATTAAGCCCTTCACTCATCAAACCAATTTCCAAGGGAAGCAGCCCTTGGGCTGCTTGGTGGAGGTTTTCTTTCACTATCCTACTAACATATGTTGTCGATGTCGTTATTGTGGTGTTAGAACCTCGTGCCTCGGTTCCCTTTGCGAAGCTTTTCTTTTCCATATTGCATTCCTTAATAACAGTGGCATATTCTCGTATGCATGAATTTCGTTCCACTTTAATACTGCCTCCCCCCCTTATGTGTCTGCGTAATAATCTCACATTGCTTTCAGCCTTGAGAATTGGGTGTTTCATTAAGCCCTTCACCCACCAAACCATTTGCTAATGGAGGCAACCCTTGGGCCGCCTGGTGGAGGTTTGGTCCTGAAATGCCACTAATATTTGGTGTCAATATCGCGATTTTGTTGTTTGACCTTTGTGCCTCGACTTGATTTTTGAAGCTATCTCTTTCCTTACCACATTTGCTAATAACAGTGGCATATTCTCATCTACGTGAATTGTGTTGCACTTTTATACGACGTCCGTCGCTTTTGTGTGTGCATAATAATCCACATTGGTTGCATCCTTGAGAATTGTGTGGTTCATTAATCCTTCACCCACCAAACCATTTACCAATGGAGGTAGCCATGGGGCCGTTTAGTGGTGGTTTTCTCCTGGTCTCCTAATAAGAAATGGTGTTGGTGTCTTGATTGTATTGTTTGACACCCATTTCTTGGTTCCCTCTGTGAAGATTTTCATTTCGTTACTGCATTCCCGAATAACAATGTCATTTTCTCGTATTCGAGAAATCCGTTTCACTTTAATATTCTATTTCCCTCTTGTGTGTGTGCATAAATATCACACTTGGTTGCAGCCTTGAGAATTGGGTGGTTCATTCAGCCCTTCACCTACCAAATCAGTTTCCAACAGAGGTATCCATGGGGTCGTTTGGTGGAGGTTTTCTCCCCGTCTCTTACCAAGATCTAGTGTCGGTGTCGTGATTGTAGTGTTTGACTCCTATGCCTCGATTCCCTTTGTGAAGTTTTGTCTTTCCTTACTACATTCACTAATAATAGTGGCATTTTCGCGTTTGTGGGAATTGCATTCCACTTTATTACTGTCTCTCCCCCTTGTGTGTGTGTGTAATAATCTCACATTGGTTGCAGCCTTGAGAATTGGGTGATTCTTTAAGCCCTTAACCCACCAAACCATTTGTCAATGGAGGCATCCCTTGATCCACCTTGTGGAGGTTTGTTTCTAGTCTCCTTCTAATATCTGGTGTCAATGTCACGATTTTTGGTGTTTGACCCCAGTACGTCGGTTCATTTTTTGAAGCTTTGTCGTTCCTTACCTCATTCCCTAATAACGACGACATATTCTCATCTACGTGAATTGTGTTCTACTTTAATAATGTTTCTCCCCTTTGTGTGTGTGCATAATAATCCCACATTAGTTGCAACCTTGAGAATTTGGTGGTTCAGTAAGCCCTTCACCCACCAAACCATTTGACAATGGAGGAAACTCTTGATCCGCCTTGTGGAGGTTTGCTATTGGTCTCCTAATATTTGGTGTCAGTGTCATGATTGTGGTGTTTGACCCATGTGCCCCCGTTCACTTTTTGAAGTTTTACATTTCCTTGCCTCATTCCCTAATAACAGTGGCATATTCTCGTCTACGTGAATTTCATTCCACTTTTATATTGTCTCTCCCATTTGTGTGTGCATAATAATCCACATTTGTTGCACCCATGAGAATTGGGTGATTCATTAAACCCTTCACCCACAAAACTATTTTCCAATGGAGGAAGCCATGGGGTCGCTCGGTGTAGGTTTTCTCCTGGTCTCCTAATAACAATTGGTGTCGGTGTCGTGATTGTGGTGTTTGAACCTCGTGCCTTGGTTCCCTTTGTGAAGCTCTTCCTTTCATTACTGCATTCCCTAATAACAATGATATTTTCTCATATCCGGGTATTTCGTTTCACTTTAATACTGCCTCTTCCCCTTGTGTGTGTTCGTAATTATCTCACATTGGTTTCAACCTTGAGAATTGGGTGGTTCATTCAACCCTTAACCTATCAAACCATTTTTCAATAGAGGAAGCCCTAGGGACACTTGGTGGATGTTTGTTCCTTGTCTCTTAGTAAAATCCGGTGTCGGTGTCATGATTGTGGTGTTTAAATCATGTGTCTTGGTTCCCCTTGTGAAGCTTTGACTTTCCTTACTACATTCCATAATAATAGTGGAATTTTCATGTCTGCGGGAAATTATGTTCCACTTTATTATTTTCTCTACCCCTTGCGTGTGTGTAATAATCCGCATTGGCTATAGCCTTGAGAATTGGGTGGTTCATTAAGCCATTCACCCACCAAATGATTTTCCAATGGATGCAGCCCTTGGGCCGCATCATGGAGGTTTGCTCGTGGTCTCCTACTAACATCTGGTGTCGGTGTTGTGATTGTGGTGTTTGACCCTCGTGCCTCGATTCCCTTTATGAAGCTTTGTCTTTCCTTACTGCATTCCCTAATAATAGTGGCATATTTCCATCTGTTGGAATTTCGTTCCACTTTAATACTGCTTCTCCTCTTTGTGTGTGTGTAATAATCCACATTGGCTACAGCCTTAAGAATTGGGTGGTTCATTAAGCCCTTGACCCACCAAATCTTTTGTCAATAGAGGTAGCCCTAGGGCCGCTTGGTGGAGGTTTTCTCCCTGTCTAATACTAACATCTAATGTCAATGTTGTGATTGTGGTGTTTTAAGCACGTGCCTCAAAATTCTCTTTGTGATGTTTTGTCGTTCGTTACTCTATTCCCTAATAAGAGTGGCATATTACGTTATGCGCGAATTTTTCTCCACTTTAATACTACTTCTCCCCCTTGTGTGTGTGTTATAATCCCAAATTGGTTGCAACCTTGGGAATTGGGAAGTTCATTAAGCCCTTCACCCACCAAATCATTTGCCAACATAGGCAACCCTTCGGCTGCTTGGTGGAAGTTTTCTCCCGGTCTCCTACTAACATCTGGTGTTGATGTCGTGATTGTGGTGTTTGACCCACGTGCCTCAGTTTCCTTTGTGAAGATTTATCTTTCCTTACTTTATTCCCTAATAACAGTGGCATATTCCTGTATGCGTGAATTTCGTTCCACTTTAGTACTGTCTCTCCGACTTATGTGTGTGTGTAATAAACCTACATTGGTTACAACCTTGAGAATTGGGTTGTTCATTAATCCCTTCACTCATCAAATGATTTGGCAACGGAGGCAGACCTTTTGCAATAGAGGCAACAATAATTCCTCTCCCCATTTGGCAACGTACGCAACAATTGGGCTGCTTGGTGGAGGTTTTCTCTTGGTCTACTATTAACATCTCGTGTTGGTGCAGGGATCGTGGTGTTTGATTGTCGTGCCTCGGTTCTCTATGTGAAGCATTGTCTTTCCTTACGACATTCCATAAAAACATGTCATATTCCTCTCTCTATGAATTACGTTCTACTTCAATACTGCCTCTCACCATTGTGTGTTTGTGCGTAATAATCTCACATTGGTTGCAACCTTGAGAATTGGGTGATTCATTAATCTCTTCACCCACCAAACCAATTGTCAACGAAGGCATCCCTTGGGCCGCTTGGTGGAGGTTTGATCCTAGTGTCCTACTAACATATGGTGTTGGTGTCGTTATTGCGGTGTTGGACCCCCGTGCCTCAGTTCCCTTTGCGAAAAAATTTCTTTCCATACTGCATTCCTTAATAACGATGGCATATTCTCGTCTGTGTGAATTATGTGCCACTTTAATATTGTCTCTCCCCTTTGAGTGTGTGCATATTAATCCCATATTGGTTTCAGCCTTGAGAATTAGGTGGTTCATTAAGCCCTTCACCCACCAAACCATTTGCCAATGGAGGCAGCCCCTGGGCCGCCTGGTGGAGGTTTGCTCCTGGTCTCCCACTAATATCTAGTGTCAGTGTCACAATTGTGCAGTTTGACCGTTCTATCTCGGTTCAATTTTTAAATATTTCCCTTTCCTTATCGCATTACCTAATAACAGTGGCATATTTCCGTCTATGTGAATTGCGTTCCACTTTTATATTGTCTCTCTCGCTTGTGTGTGTGCATAATAATCCACATTGGTTGCATCGATGAGAATTGGGTGTTTCATTAAGCCCTTCACCCACAAAACCATTTGTCAATGGAGATAGCCATGGGGCCGGTCGGTGGAGGTTTGTTTTCAGTCTCCTAATAACACCTGGTGTCGGTTCCATGATTGTGGTGTTTGACCCCCATTCTTCAATTCCCTTTGTGAAGATTTTCCTCTCGTTATCGCATTCCCTGATAATAGTGGCATTTTCTCGTATCTGGGAAATATTTTTCACTTTAATACTTCCTCTCTCTTTGGTGAGTGTGCATAAATATCCCTCATTGGTTGCAGCCTTGAGAATTAGGTGGTTCATTCAGCCCTTCACCTACCCAACCATTTTCTAACAAATGCAGCTTGGTGCAGGCTTTATCCAGGTCTCTTACTAAAATATGGTGTCGATGTCGTGATTGTGGTGTTTGACTCATGTGCCTCAGTTCCCTTTGTGATGCTTTGCATTTCCTTACTGCATTCCCTAATAATAGTTCTATTTTCGCGTCTGCGGGAATTCCGTTCCACTTTATTACTGTCTCTCCCCCTTTTGTGTGTGCGTAATAAGCTCACATTGGTTGTAGCTTTGAGAATTGGGTGGTTCATTAAGCCCTTCAACCACCAAACCATCTTCCAATGGAGGCATCCCTTGATCTGTCTTGTGGAGGTTTGCTCTTCGTCTCCTTCTAATATCTGGTGTCACGATTGGGGTGTTTAACCCCGATTACTCGGTTCACTTTTTGAAGATTTTCTTTCCTTACCTCATTTCCTAATAACAATGGCATATTCTTGTCTACGTGAATTGTGTAGCACTTCAATACTGCTTCTCCCATTTGTGTGTGTTCTTAATAATCCCACATTGGTTGTAGACTTGAGAATTAGGTGGTTCATTAAGCTCTTCACCCACCAAACCATTTGTCAATGGAGGTAGCCCTTGATCTGCCTAGTTGAGGTTTTCTCGTCGTCTCCTTCTAATATCCGGTGTCAGTATCACGATATGTGCCTCGGTTCACTTTTTTAAGATTTGTCTTTCTTCAACTCATTCCCTAATAACAATGGCATATTCTCGTTTAGATGAATTGTGTTCCACTTTTATATTTCCTCCCCCGCTTGTGTGTGTGCGTAATAATCCAAATTTGTTGCACCCATGAGAATTGGGTGGTTCATTAAGCCCTTCACCCACAAACCATTTTCCAATGGAGGCAACCATGGGGACACTCGGTGGAGGTTTGCTCCTGGTATCCTAATAACAACCGGTGTCGGTGTCGTGATTGTGGTGTTTGACCTTCGTGACTTGGTTCCCTTTGTGAAGTTATTCCTTTCGTTACTGCATTCCCTAATAACAGTGGAATTTTCTCGTATCCGAGAATTGTGTTTCACTTTAATATTGTCTCTCCCACTTGTGTGTGTGCATAATAATCTCACATTGGTTGTAGCCTTGAGAATTAGGTGGTTCATTCATCCCTTCACCTACCAAACAAATTGCCAAAAGAGGAAGGCTTGGGGCTGCCTGGTGGAGGTTTTCTCCCCGTCTCTTACTAAAATCTGGTGTTGGTGTCATGATTGCAGTGTTTCACTCCTATGCCTTAGTTCACTTTGGGAATCTTTGACTTTCCTTACTGCATTATCTAATAATAGTGGAATTTTCGCGTCTGTCAGAATTTTGCTCCACTTTATTACTGTCTCTCTCCTTTGTGTGTGTGTGTAATAATCCACATTGGTTGCAACCTTGAGAATTGGGTTGTTAATTAAACCCTTCACCCACCATACGATTTTACAATGGAGGCAGCCCTTGTGCCGCTTCGTGGAGTTTTACTCGTGGTCTCCTACTAACATCTGGTGTTAATGTTGTAATTTTGGTGTTTGACCCATGTGCCTCGTTCGCTTTTTGAAGCTCTTTTTTTCCTTACCTCATTCCCTCATAACAGTGGCATATTCTCATCTACGTGAATTGTGTTCTACTTTTATATTTCCTCCCCTACTTGTGTGTGTGCATAATAATCTACATTTGTTGCACCCATGAGAATTTGGTGGTTCATTAAGCTCTTCACCCACCAAAACATTTGCCAATGGAAGCAGTCATGGGGCCAATTGGTGAAAATTTTCTCATGGTATCCTAATAACAATTGGTGTCAGTGTCGTGATTGTGGTTTTTGACCCCCATGCCTTGGTTCCCTTTGTGAATCTCTTCCTTTCGTTACTGCATTCCCTAATAACAGTAGCATTTTCCCATATACTGGAATTTTGTTTCACTTTAATACTGCCTCTCCCCCTTGTGTGTGTGTGTGTGTGTGTAATTATCCCACATTGATTGTATCCTTGAGAATTGGGTGGTTAATTTAGCCATTCACCTACCAAACCATTTGCCAACAGAGGAAGCCCTGGGGCCGCTTGGTGGAGGTTTTCTCCCCGTCTCTTACTAAAATCTGGTGTCGGTGTCGTGATTGTGGTGTTTGACTCATGTGTCTTGGTTCCCTTTGTGAAACTTTGACTTTCCTTACTACATTCCCTAATAATAGTGCCATTTTCGCGTCTACGGGAATTTTGTTCCTGTCTATCTCCTTTGTGTGTGTGCGTAATAATCAACATTGGTTGTAGCGTTGAGAATTGGGTGGTTCATGAAGCCCTTCACCCACCAAACGATTTTTCAATGGAGGCAGCCCTTGGGCCGCTTCGTGGAGGTTTTCTCATGGTCTCCTACTAACATCTGGTGTCGGTGTTGTGATTGTGGTGTTTCACCCCCGTGCCTTGGTTTCCTTTGTCAAGATTTGTCTTTCCTTACTGTGTTCCCTAATAACAGTGGCATATTCTCGTCTATGTAAATTTCGTTCCACTTTAATATTGTTTCACCTTTGTGTGTGTGCGTAATAATTCGACATTGGTTGCAGCCTTAAGAATTTTGTGGTTCTTTAAAACCATTTACACACCAAACCATTTAGCAATAGAGGCATCATTGGGGTTGCTTGGTAGAGGTTTGATCCCAGTCTCTAATTAAGATCTGATGTCGTTTTTGTGATTGTGGTGTTTGACTCTTGTGCCTCGATTCCATTTCTGAAACTGTCTTTCCTTATTGCATTCCCAAATAATACTTACATATTCTCGTCTGCGGGAATTTTGTTCCACTTTAATACTGTTTCTTCCCCTTATGTGTGTGCGTAATAATCCACATTGGTTGTAGCCTTGAGAATTTGGTGTTTCATTAATCCCTTGACCAACCAAATCTTTTGTCAACAGAGGTATCCCTAGGGCCGCTTGGTGGAAGATTTCTCCCCGTCCAATACTAACATCTAATGTCGGTGTCGTGATTTTGGTGTTTTACCCCCTTGCCTCGGTTCCCTTTGTGTAGCTTTGTCATTTGTTACTTCATTCCTTAATAACAGTGGCATATTTTGTTCTGTGCCAATTTTGTTTCACTTTAATACTACTTCTCCCCCTTGTGTGTGCGTTACAATCTCAAATTGGTTGCAGCCTTGGGAATTGGATGGTTCATTATGCCCTTCACCCACCAAATCATTTGCCAACAGAGGTAGCCTTTCGGTCGCTTGCTGGAGGTTTTCTTCTGGTATCCTACTAACATCTAGTGTTGATGTCATGATTGTGGTGTTTGACCCACATGCCTTAGTTTCCTTTGTGAAGAATTCCCTAATAACATTGGCATATTCATGTCTGCGTGAATTCTTTTCTAATTTAATATTGTTTCTCTAGCTTATGTTTGTGCGTAATAAACCCACATTCGTTACAACCTTGAGAATTGGGTGGTTCATTAAGCCCTTCACCCACCAAACGATTTGGAAACGGATGCAACAATACTACCTCTCCCCACTTGGTAACAAATGCAAAAATTGGGCTACTTGGTAGAGGTTTTCTCTCGGTCTGCTATTAACATCTCGTATCGCTGCAGGGATTGTAGTGTTTGATCGTCGTGTCTCTTTCTCTTTGTGAATCTTTGCCTTTCCTTAGAACATTCTCTAAAAATAGTGGCATATTCTCTTCTGTGTGAATTATGTTCTACTTTAACACTACCTCTCACCATTGTGTGTGTGCGTAATAATCCCACATTGGTTGCAGCCTTGAGAATTTAGTGATTCATTAAGTCGTTCACCTACCAAACCATTTGCCAACAAAGGAAGCTCTGGTGTTGCTTGGCAGAGATTTTCTCCCTCTCTTACTAAAATCTGGTGTTGGTGTCGTGATTGTGGTGTTTGACACCTGTGCCTTGGTTCCCTTTGTGAAGCTTTGACTTTCCTTACTCCATTCCCTAATAATAGTGACATACTCCCATCTGTGGGAACTTCATTCCACTTTAATATTGTTTCTTCCCTTTGTGTGTGTGCGTAATAATCTCACATTAGTTTCAGCCTTGAGAATTGTGTGGTTCATTAAGCCATTCACCCACCAAATCATTTGGCAACAGAGGCAGCCTTGGGGCCGCTTGGTGGAGGCTTTCTCCTGGTCTCTTACTAAGATCTGGTGTGAGTATCATGGTTTTGGTGTTTCACTCATGTGCCTCGGTTCTCTTTCTGAAGATTTGCATTTCCTTACTGCATTCTCAAATAATACTTGCATATTATCATCTGTGGGAATTATGTTCCACTTTAATATTGTCTCTACCCCTTGTGTGTGTGCAACCATTCACTTCAATGTTGTATTTAACACCATATCCATTCATTTACCTCTTACTCCTATAAAGTTGCAACCATACATCCATATCTGCATGTAGTTTTCACGATTTGTGATATTGTTTGTGTGCATTATAGATATGCATATCATTATTGAATGTTATATCATCGTTAATACATAGTGTTTGTCATTTTGTTGTTTTGATTGTTAGATATCGTTTGTGTTGTTATATATATTTGATATAATGTTATAATGCTTTGTGTTGTTCATTCAATGGTTACAATGTTTTATTAATATACATCTTGTTTGTTTAATATATGTTTCTTGTTATTATATATAAAGTTTCGATTGTTTTGTTGTGTTACATATTGTGTATTTGTTTGTTATAATGTTTTGTTTAGTTGTTATATATTTGTTATAATGATTGGTTAATATAATATTGTTTATTTCTTATATGTTATGTGTTTAGTTTGTTACATATTGGTTTCCCATTACGTTTATATGATATTGTTGCATAGATATATAATAAATTATCATGTTGTAATTATATGTTGTTTCACTGATGTGAACATGTGAAATTGTTTATTATGTATTGCTAGAAATTGTTAAATGTCATAAATGCAAATGCAGTGTTAATTAGATTATCCAAGAGAAGCCATCACATTCTTGTACCTAAACAGAATTAATCCCATACTACCCATTCATTTTTGTAAATAAAACAAAATTAATTCCATACCAACATTGACTTCGGTTTCATTTCCAGGTGTATCTTTTCTTGAGGAAAACTCTCTAAGGCGTGTCTCCTTCTAATATCAAGTGTCAATGTCGTGATTGTGGTGTTTGACTATTATGGCTCGGTTCATTTTTTGAAGCTTTCCCTTTCCTTACCGCATTTCCTAGTAACAGTACCATATTTATGTCTACGTGAATTGCATTCCACTTTTATATTGTCTCTCCCTCTTGTGTGTGTACATAATAATCCACATTGGTTGCAGCTATGAGAATTGGGTGGTCCTTTAAACCATTCACCCACCAAACCATTTTCCAATGGAGGCAGCCATGGGGCCGCTTGGTGGAGGTTTTCTCTTGGTTTCCTAATAACAACTAGTGTCAGTGTCGTGATTGTGGTGTTTGACCCCCATTCCTCGGTTCCCTTTGTGAATATTTGTCTTCCCTTACTACATTTCCTAATAACATTGGCATATTTCCATCTGTGGGAATTTTGTTTCACTTTAATACTACTTCTCCCCTTTATGTGTGTGTGTGTGTAAATATTCCCCATTGGTTGCAGCCTTGAGAATTGTGTGGTTCATTCATCCCTTCACCTACCCAACCATTTTCTAACAGAGGCAGCTCTGGGCCACTTGGTGGAGAGGTGAAGGGATTAATGAACCACCCAATTCTCACGGCTACAACCAATGTGGGACTATTACGCACACACACAAATGAGAGAAGCATTATTGAAGTGGAATGCAATTCACGTAGACGAAAATATGTCATTGTTATTAGGGAATGAGGTAAGGAAAGGAAAAGCTTCAAATAGTGAACCGAGGCACCGAGATCAAACACCACAATCGTGACACTAAAACCCGATATTAGAAGGAAACCAGGAGCAAACTTCCATAAGGTGGATCAAGCACTGCCTCCATTAGAAAATGGTTTGGTGGGTGAAGGACTTAATGAACCACCCAATTTTCAAGGCTGCAAACAATGTGGGTTTATTACGCACACACGCAAGGGGGAGAGACAGTAATAAAGTGGAACGAAATTCCCGCAGAAGCGAAAATGTCACTATTATTAGGAAATGTATTAAGGAAAGGCAAAGCTTCACAAAGGGAACCAAGTTACAAGAGTCAAACACCACAATCACGACATCGACACCAGATTTTAGTAAGAGATTGGGATAAAACCTCCCCCTAGCAGCCCCAGGGTTGCCTCTATTGGCAAATTGTTGGGTAGGTGAAGGGCTGAATGAACCGCCCAATTCTCAAGGTTGCAACTGATGGGGATATTTACGCACACACAAGAGGGAGAGGCAGTATTAAAGTGAAACAGATTTTTTGGATACGAAAAAATGTCACTGTTATTAAGGAATGCAGTAACAAAAGGCAAAGCTTCAAAAAGGGAACCGAGGAACAGGGGTCAAAAACCACAATCACGACACCGACACTAGTTGTTATTAGGAGACCGGGAGAAAACCTCCACAAATCAGCCCTATGGGTACCTCCATTTGCAACTGGTTTGGTGGATGAAGGGTTTAATGAACCACCCAATTCTCATGGTTGCAACAATTGTGGATTATTATGCACACACACAAGCAAGAGAGGTAGTATAAAAGTGCAACGCAATTCACGTATAACACACAAGCAGGAGAGGTAGTATAAAAGTGCAACGCAATTCACGTATACGAGAATATGTCATTGTTATTAGGAAATGCGGTAAGGAAAGGGAAAGATTCAAAAAGCAACCCGAGACACAAGGGTCAAACTCCATAATTGTGACGCTGAGACCAGATATTAGTGGGAGACCAGGAGCAAACCTCCACTAGGTGGCCCAAGGGTTGTCTCCATTGACAAATGGTATGGTGGGTGAAGGGCTTAATGAACCACTCAATTCTCAAGACCGAAACCAATGTGGGATTTAATATGCATAGACACAAGGGAGAGAGACAATATTAAAGTGGAACGGAATTCACGCAGACGAGAATATGCTACCGTTATTAAGTAATGCAGTATGGAAAGGAAGAGTTTCACAAAGGGAACCGAGGCACGGGGGTCCAACACCACAATAATGACATCGACGCCATATGTTAGTAGGACACCGGGAGAAAACCTCCAACAAGCAGCCCAAGGGATGTCTCTGTTGGCAATTGGTTTGGTGGGTGAAGGGCTTAACGAATCACCCAATTCTCAAGGTTGCAACCAATGTGAAATTATTACGCACACACATAATTGTGAGAGGCAGTATTAAAGTAGAACGTAATTCACCCAAACATGAATATGGCACTATTTTTAGGGAATGTCGTAAGGAAAGACAACGCTTCACAAAGAGAACCGAGGCACGACAATCAAACACCACGATCCTTGCACCGACATGAGATGTTATTAGAAGACTGGAAGCAAACCTCCACCAAGCAGCGCAATTGTTGCATCTGTTTCCAAATCGGAAGAGGCAATAATGTTGCATCCGTTACCAAAGGACTTACTCTGTTTCCAAATCGTTTGATGGGTGAAGGGATTAATGAACCACCCAATTCTCAACGTTGTAACCAATGCTAGTTTATTACGCACACACATAATCCGGAGAGACAGTATTAAAGTGGAACGTAATTCACGTAGACCAAGAATATGCCACTTTTCTTAGGGAATAAATCAAGTAAAGACAAAGCTTCACAAAGCAAACTGAGGCACGAGGGTCAAACACCATAATCATGACATCAACACCAGATGTTAGTAGGAGATCGAGAGAAAACCTCCACCAAGCGGTTGAAGGGCTACCTCTGTTAGCAAATCATTTGGTGGGTGAAGGGATGAATGAACCACCAAATTCTCAAGGCTGCAACCAATTTGGAATTATAATGCAGACACACAAGGGGGAGAAGTAGTATTAAAGTGGATAAAAATTCGCGCAAAACGAAATATGTCACTTTTATTAGAGAATTGAGTAACGAACGACAAAGATTCACAAAGGGAACTGAGGCACGAGATTAAAACACCACAATCATGACACCAACATTAGATGTTAGTATTAGACGGAGGAGAAAACCTCCACCAAGCGGACCTAGGGCTACCTCTTTTGACAAAAGGTTTGGTGGGTGAAAGGCTTAATGAACCACTCAATTCTCAAGGCTGCAGCGAATGTGGATTATTACGCACACACACAAAGGGGACAAGCAATATTAAAGTGGAACGGAATTCCCACAGATAGGAATATGCCACTGTTATTAGTGAATGCAGTAGGGAAAGGAAAAGCTTCACAAAGGGAACCGAGCCACGGGGGTCAAACACCACAATCACAACATTGACACCAGATGTTAGTAGGAGACCACGAGCAAACCTCCATGAAGCAGTCCAAGGGATCCCTCCATTGGAAAATTGTTTCATGGGTGAAGGACTTAATGAACCACCCAATTCTCACGGTTGCAGCCAATGTGGATTATTACGCACACACACAAGGGGGAGAGACAGTAATAAAGTGGAACAAAATTACCGTAGATGCAAAAATGTCATTATTATTAGGGAATGCAATAAGGAAAGCCAATGTTTCACAAGGGGAACCAAGGCACATGAGTCAAACACCACAATCATGACATCGACACCAGATTTTAGTAACAGAGGGGGAGAAAACCTCCACCAAGCGGCCCCGGGGCTTTCTTTGTTGGAAAATGGTTTGCTAGGTGAAGGGCTGAACCAACCAATTCTCAAGGCTGCAACCAATGTGGGATAATTATGCACACATATAAGGGGGAGAGGCAGTATTAAAGTGAAATGAAATTCCCGGATACGATAAAATATCATTGTTATTAGGGAATGCAGTAACGAGAGGAAGAGTTTCACAAAGGGAACCAAGGCACGAGGTTCAAACACCACAATCACGACACCCAACCACGACAGCCTTGAGAATTGGGTGGTTCATTCAGCCCTTCACCTACCCAACCATTTTCCAACATAGGCAGCTCTGGGGCCACTTGGTGGAGAGGTGAAGGGCTTAATGAACCACMCAATTCTCAAGGCTACAACTAATGTAGGATTATTACGCACACACACAAAGGGGAGAAGAAGTATTGAAGTGGAATGCAATTCACGTAGACGGGATTATGTCTTTGTTATTAAGGAATGAGGTAAGGAAAGGAAAAGCTTCAAAYAGCGAGTCGAGGCACCAAGGTCAAACACCACAGTCGTGACACTAAAACCAGATATTAGAGRGAGACCAGGAGCAAACATCCACAAGGTGGATCAAGCACTGCCTCCATTAGAAAAGGGTTTGGTGGGTGAAAGGCTTAATGAACCGCTCAATTATCAAGGTTGCAAACAATGTGGGTTTATTATGAACACACACAAGGGGGAGAGACAGTAATAAAGTGGAATGGAATTCCCGCAGAAGCGAAAAATGTCACTATTATTAGGGAATGCAGTAAGGAAAGACAAAGCTTCATAAAGGGAACCGAGGTACAAGAGTCAAACACCACAATCACGACATCGACACCACATTTTAGTAAGAGACCGAGAGAAAACCTCCCCCAAGCGGCCCCAGGGTTGCCTCTATTGGAAAATGGTTGGGTAGGTGAAGGGTGAATGAACCACCTAATTCTCAAGGCTACAACCAATGGGGGATATTTACGCACACACAAGAGGGAGAGGCAATATTAAAGTGAAACTGATTTCATGGATATGAGAAAATGCCACTGTTATTAAGGAATGCAGTAACAAAAGCCAAAGCTTCAAAAAGGGAACCGACGAATCAGGGTCGAACACCACAATCACGACACCGACACCAGATGTTATAAAGAAACCGAGATAAAACCTCCACCAATCGGCCCCATGGATACCTCCATTGGCAAATGGTTTGGTGGGTGAATGGCTTACTGAACCACCCAATTCTCAAGGTTGCAACAATTGTGGATTATTATGCACACACAAGCAGTAGAGGCAGTATAAAACTGTAACGCAATTCACGTATACGACAATATGCCATTGTTATTAGGAAATGTGGTAAGGAAAGGGAAAGATTCAAAAAGCGAACTGAGGAACAAGGGTCAAACTCCACAATTGTGACACTGACACCAGATATTAGTGGGAGACTAGGAGCAAACCTCCACAAAGTGGCCCAAGGGCTACCTCCATTGAAAAATGTTTTGGTGGGTGAAGGGCTTAATTAACCACTCAATTCTCAAGGCCGAAACCCATGTGGGATTTAATATGCACACACACAAGGGAAAGAGGCAGTATTAAAGTGGAACGGAATTCACGCAGATGAGAATATGCTACCGTTATTAAGGAATGTAGTATGGAAAGGAAAATTTTCACAAAGGGAGACTTCCGGTGAGACTACATCTGCTTCGCAGGTGTTGCTGAAAGGGCCAGTAGTTAGCGCTTATTAGTGCGCTCTTGGAGTTGAACCCTAAGTCTGCCCTTGTGCCAACAAATGGTTCTGTTTCCAGGACATGAATCTTCTTGAGGGAATTTCAAGGTGGTTTCCATCAAAGACAAAGATTCAGAAGTGGATAGAAGGCCAAGAACAGAACCCTAATCTTAGTACAGAGGATTCGTTGGAGAGATATATCTTTACGGATATACACGAAATTTTCTTTGGAGGAATCCATCAAGAGCTATATGAGTGGCTAGCTAGGTTAGCAGATACCCAATTTGAGATCATATCTAGGCCACTTATGGTTTGGATGTCGGCGTTGATCAAGAAGGCCAAGAGAGTTGATAATGTTGTGTCAAGAGCAGTAAATCACTGGTTTGGTAGTATCATTGGAGGGTATATCATCGAGTTTGTTGTTGACAGAGTAGAGTTATATAGCCAAGCCGAGAGATATTTCCTCAACGGACCCAAAGGAAATTTTTTACATTTTTTGAAGCTAAGGATCAAGATGTTATTGCATGAGAAGAACATCTTGAAGATACAGTAGCTAGACAGATCCGAAAAGGCTAATGTTCAATAATTTGGACAATGATAGCGACACAGAGGCTGGACATACACGCAGTGGGAGAGTGTTCAGAGAAGTTCCTCTCGTGAACCTGTTTAAGAAAAACTACGGGGAAGAGGGTTTCTACAGTGGAGAAGAGGCAGATCTGACAGACGAGAAGAATTCAAAGGAAGGGAAAGTTGTAGAGCCTCACCAACAAGAACCAGAAGCTTCAGGAACTACACCGACTGTCGAAGTAAGTACTATTAATCCTATTGTTGTTTCAACAACATTAAGCAATCAAAGTAATCAGAGTCACCAGAGCGCTCAGAGCACTGTCACTAGTAGTCTGCCACATACTCAGTCCAGAAACCTAAGGAGATCTATGGCAAAGGAGATGAGGTTACCCACCTTTAGAGGAGACGGATCTAAAGACCCTGAAAATCACTAGTTTCTCTGTGAAGTTGTATGGAGCATTAAGAATATCATCGATGAATCTGTCAAATGAGACGAGTTCAATACTACCCTAAGAGATCGCGCACTGAGCTGGTATATGAAATTTGTCCAAGGAGCTCCGCATAAACCGTTGAATTCAATTAAGACTTCGCTAATTTCTGAATTCAAGAAACCTAATTCAAAATCGCAGTGCATTACAGAACTAAAAGAAATCAAGCAGAGAATAGATGAACCAGTATGGGAGTTTGATCAGAGATTCAAGACCTTGACAAGCCATCTGCATTTTCAAATCCCAGATGAGCAGAACAAGGAATGGTTCATTGTTTCCCTCTTACCACACATCAGAGTTCCTCTGATGTAACAGAAGATCGTTTCACAGGCTGAGACACTGCAGATATCCATGAAGCTAGAATCATCCCCTTTGGGTTAATCCAGTTTAGGTATGAGTCAAATATTGAGTCAGCTAACTAGTTTGTCTCTACAGGTCGAAGATATGAAGAAAGACAAGGGAAAAGATAAAAGAGAAGACATCTGGTGTGTCAGATGCAGGTCTGAAGGCCATGACAAGGAACAATGTCCCCTATTCCATGAATACTTGACCTCTGGAGCTCCGATTCCCTTGAAACAAGTCACCCTACCCTGGTGCGAGGTGTGTAGAAACAGACATCGCCCTGGTGAGTGCTACTACATGAAAAAATATGTTCAGACACCCACAAATTTGTATTGCACGTTCTGTAAGTCTATGGGACATGATTATAGGGATTGTAGGGCTTACGATCTCATGCATGAAAGGTCAAGGGATATATACAAGATTCAAGGCAAAGTACAGCAAGAAGGAAACACTACACAGTATAACTCCCCTGGGAGAGGAAACTTCAACCCTCGTGGTGGATTCCAAGGAAGAGGAAGAGGAGGAGGTATGGGTCGAGGTTGAGGACAGATAATCTGTTATAACTGAGCATATCCTGGACACTTGGCAAGGGACTGTCATAACCCTTGTACCACTTGCAGCTATTGCAACTCTTTCGAGCATGTCATTGAGGAATGCCCAGAATTGTTGGCTAAACTTCAAGAGAAACGAGGACCTCAACAGAACTCGCAGATACAATTGATCAAAGCCGAACCTCACGAAGAAGACCCTAGAGTCGATGTTATCACTTGAGGAGGCGTTTTTACAGGAGAAGACAGAATGACCCAAGGAAATACTACAGAAGAATCAGGAATCAGGAACACTGCAGAGAAGACACAAACTTTTGATGCAAAGAAACAAAAACAAATGTTCGAGGAGGCAAGACGAGAATTCAAGGGAGACCAAGGTTCTTCATAAAAAACACGACCAGATGTCAAAGAATGTGGAATGCCTCTAGCATTTGATCAGTCTTCTTCGCCCGGAGATGGAAAAGAGGAAATTAAACTTGTCAGTTTCTTGTATACATTTATAGAGTTGATTAAAGATGAGAAAGCTATACAAGAACTGCAAAATTTGGTCAGACAGTATGAGATAGGAAGGGTATATCCTTTACTAAATAAAGCACTACATCAACTATCCAAGAAGAGAAGGACAAATAAGGAATTACACTTGAATGCTCATATTGGAGAATATGATATAGACTATGTGGTCCTCGACTTAAGGTTGGAGGTAAATGTCATGACGAAGCAAACGTGGGCACTAATGGGAAAACCTAAGTTGATATATTCCCCTATCAGGCTTAGGATGGCAAATCAGCAGGCAGTAAGTCCCTTTGGCAAATTGGAACATGTCCCTGTGGACATCGACGAAGTAAGGACGTTTGCAAACTTTAAGGTAATTGAGATAGTTGATGATAGTTGTCCTTATCCTGCGTTGTTAGGAATCGATTGGGCTTTCAATAATTCCACTGTGGTTGATTTAAAGAAAAGACGAATGGCGTTTGAAGGAGATGGCCTTAGGGTCATCGCACTGTTAGATCCCGATGAAGGTCTGTGATACATTGAGCCCATCAGAGAAGAAGACCCCGCATACGAACTGGAAAATATATACAAACTAACCGCTAGACAATAGGACTACATCAATCCTACAACAGATGGAAACTTAAGTTGGTGAAGTGATAGCGCATGTTCATTAGACTCAGAAGAAGCATTGTAGAACTGGCAGAACAAAATGTATGAAGTATCTACAAGGAGATGTGCTAGATTAAGAAGGGAAGTACGTTGGATCGACACAACAGCAAGTAACTTACCCACCTTTGATGGTCTGAATCCGTTATAAACCGTCTTATCGGACTTTGAAGAAAGTGTACCAATGCAACAACACTTGTTGGAAATGGATGAGGCCTTGAAAGCCACACCAGCGAGATGGTGGGGGATGCATAAAAACAACATTACAGAATGGGTGTAATGTCGTACCCTCATGATCGTGCGGTTCTCAGCACAAGTAGAAGGTTGTGAAGTTAGGTACACAGGTCGAAGTTGCCCAAAGGACCATGTGTGAAGTTGCGAGGAAGCTTGGAGAGCCATTCCTCAAGGGCAGTGGGTGCACAAATTCATAAACACACTGGACACTATCCCTATAAACTGGTACCTTCAAGCAGAGTTGCTCCTCATCACTGCAGATTGGGAAGGTATGAATCGAAATTCGGGAATTTTGTTTCACTTTAATATTTCCTCTCCCGCTTTTGTGTGTGTGTAATAATCCCACATTGGTTGTAGCCTTGAGAGTTGGGTGGTTCTTTAAGACCTTCACCTACCCAACCATCTACCAATAGACCTTGTGTGTGTGCGTTATAATCTCAAATTGGTTGCAGCATTAGGAATTGGGTGGTTCATTAAGACCTTCACCCACCAAATCATTTTCCAACAGAGGTAGCCCTTCGGCCGCTTGGTGGAGGTTTTCTTTCGTTCTGCTACTAAGATCTGGTGTTTATGTCGTGATTGTGGTGGTTGACCCACATGTCTTAATTCTCTTTGTGAAGCTTCATCTTTCATTATTGCATTCCTCAATAACGGTGGCATATTCTGGTCTGTGTGAATTTCGTTCCACTTCAATGCTGCCTATCTCCCTTGTGTGTGTGCATATTAATCCCACATTGGTTTCAACCTTGAGAATTGGGTGGTTCATTAAGCGCTCACCCACCAAATCATTTTTTAATGGAGGTAGCCCTTGGGCCGCCTAGGGGAGGTTTGATTCTGGTCTCCCACTAATATCTAGTGTCAGTGTCGCAATTGTGGAGTTTGACTCTTAGGCCTCGGTTCGTTTTTTGAATCTTTCTCTTTCCTTACCCATATTCCTAAAAACATTGGCATATTGTCGTATACATGAATTGTGTTCCATTTTTATACTACCTCTCTCGCTTATGTGTGTGCATAATAATCCACATTGGTTGCAACCATGAGAATTGGGTGGCTCATTAAGCTCTTCACCCACCAAACCATTTGCCAATGGAGGTAGTCATGGGACCGCTTCGTGGAGGTTTGCTCCCGGTCTCTTAATAACAATTGGTGTCGGTGTCGTGATTGTGGTGTTTGACCCCCATTACTCCGCTCACTTTGTCAATCTTTACCTCTCGTTATTGCATTCCCTAATAACAGTGCCATATTCCCGTATCCGAGAAATCTGTTTCACTTTAATAGTTCATCTCCCTCTTGTGTGTGTGTGTAAATATCCCCCATTGGTTGCAACCTTGAGAATTGGGTGGTTCATTCAGCCCTTCACCTACCCAACCATTTGTCAACAAACGCAGCCCTGGGGTCGCTTGGTGGAGAGGTGAAGGGCTTAATGAACCACCCAATTCTCAAGGCTACAACCAATGTGAAATTATTACGCACACACACAAAAGGAAAAAACAGTATTGAAGTGGAATGTAATTCACGTACACGTGAATATGTCATCGTTATTAGGGAATGAGGTAAGGAAAGGAAAAGCTTGAAATAGTGAACCAAGGCACTGAGGTCAAACACAACAATCATGACACTAACACCAGATATTAGAAGGAAACCAGGAGAAAACATCCACAAGGTGGATCAAGCATTGTCTCCATTAGAAAATGGTTTGGTGGGTGAGGGGTTTAATGAACCACCCAATTTTCAAGGTTGAAAACAATGTGGGTTTATTACGCACACACACAAGGGGGAGAGGCGGTAATAAACTGGAACGGAATTCCCGCAGAAGAAAAAATGTCACTATTATTAGAGAATGCAATAAGGAAAGACAAAGCTTCACAAAGGGAACCGAGGTACAAGAGTCAAACACCATAATCACGACATCAACACCAGATTTTAGTAAGAGATCAGGAACAAACCTCCCCCAAGCGACCCTAGGGGTGCCTCTATTGGAAAATGGTTGGGTAGGTGAAGCGTTGAATGACCCACCCAATTATCAAGGCTACAACCAATGGGGGGTATTTACGCACAAATAAGAGGGAGAGGCAGTATTAAAGTGAAACAGATTTCCTTGATACGAGAAAATGCCAGTGTTATTAACGAATGCAGTAACGAAAGGAAAAGCTTCAAAAAGGGAATCGAGAAACGGAGGTCAAACACCCCAATCATGACACCGACACCGGTTGTTATTAGGAGACCGGGAGAAAACCTCCACCAATCGGCCCCATGGATACCTTCATTGGCCAATAATCACGACATCAACACCAGATGTTAGTAGGAGATCAAGAGAAAACCTCCACCAAGTGGTCGAAGGGATACCTCTATTAGCAAACGCTCTGGTGGGTCAATGGATGAATGAACCACCAAATTCTCAAGGCTGCAACCAATTTGGAATTATAACGCACACACACAAGGGGGAGAAGCAGTATTAAAGTCAAACAAAATTCGTGCAGAACGTAATATGCCACTATTATTAGGGAATGAAGTAATGAATGACAAAGATTCACAAAGGGAACAGAGGCATGGGATTAAAACACCACAATCACGACACCGACATTAAATGTTACTATTAGACATGGGAGTAAACCTCCACCAAGCGGACCTAGGGCTACCTCTATTGAAAAAAGGTTTGGTGGGTCAAACGCTTAATGAACCACCCAATTCTCAAGGCTGCAGCCAATGTGGATTATTATGCCACTGGAAATATGCCACTGTTATTAGGGAATGCAGTAGGGAAAGGCAAAGCATCACAAAGGGAACCGAGGCATGGCAGTCAAACACCACAATCACAAAATCGACACCAGATGTTAGTAGGAGACCACGGGCAAACCTCCACGAATCAGTCTAAGGGATCCCTCCATTGGAAAATTGTTTCATGAGTGAAGGACTTAATGGACCACCTAATTCTCAAGGCTGCAGCCAATGTGGATTATTGCGCACACACACAAGGGGTAGAGACAGTAATAAAGTGGAAAAAAATTACTGCAGATGCGAAAATACCACTATTATTAGGGAATGCAGTAAGGAAAGCCAAAGTTTCCTAAAGGGGACCAAGGCACAAGAGTCAAACACCACAATAATGACACCAACACCAGATTTTAGTAACAGACATGGAGAAAACCTCCATCAAGTGGCCCAGGGATTTCTCTGTTGGAAAATGGTTTGGTAGGTGAAAGGTTGAATGAACCACTCAATTCTCAAGGCTGCAACCAATGTGGAATAATTATGCACACACAAGGGGGAGAGACAGTATTAAAGTGAAACCAAATTCCCGTATATGAGAAAATATCATTGTTATTACGGAATGCAGTAATGAGAGAAAGAGTTTCACAAAGGGAACCAAGGCACAAGGTTCAAACACCACAATCACGACACTGACACCACTTGTTATTAAGATACCGGGAGAAAACCTCCACCGAGCATCCCCGCGACTGCCTCCATTGACAAGTGGTTTGGTGGGTGAAGGGCTTAATGAACTACCCAATGCTCATGGTTGAAACCAAGCTCTATTATTATGCACACACACAAGCGGCAGAGGCAATATAAAAGTGGAACGCAATTCACGTAGACAGGAATATGCCATTGTTATTAGAGAATGACGTAAGGAAAGGCAAAGCTTCAAAAAGTGAACCGAGGCACAGGGGTCAAACACCACAATCGTGGCACTGACACCATTTATTAGAATGAGACCGGGAGAAAACCTTCACAAGGCGGATCAAGGGTTGTCTCCATTGGAAAATGGTTTGGTGGGTGGAGGGCTTAATGAACCACCCCATTCTCAAGGCTACAACCAATGTGATATTATTACACAACCAATGAACCACCAAATTCTCATGGCTGCAACCAATGTGTATTATTATGCACACACACAAGCGAGAGGGGCAATATAAAAGTGGAACACAATTCACGTAGACTGGGATGTGTCATTGTTATTAGGAAATGAGGTAAGGAACAACAAAGCTTCAAAAAGAGAACAGAGGCACAGTGGTCAAACACCAAAAATCGTGACACTGACACCAAATATTAGAAGGAGACCGGGAGAAAACCTCCACAAGGCAGATCAAGGGTTGCCTACATTAACAAATGGTTTGGTGGGTTAAGGGTTTAATGAACCACACAATTATGAAGGCTACAACCAACATAAGATTATTACGCACAGATACAAGTGGGAGAGACAGTAATAAGTTGGAACGGAATTCCCACAGACGCGAAAATACCACTATTATTAGGGAATACAGTAAGGAAAGGCAAAGCTTCACAAAGGGAACTGAGGCACAAGAGTCAAACACTACAATCATGACATCGAAACCGGATCTTAGTAAGAGACCGGTAACCAAGCGACCCCAGGGCTACGTCTGTTGGAAAATGGTTCGGTAAGTGAAGGGTCGAATGAACCACCCAAGTCTCAAGGTTGCAACCAACGTGGGATATTTGCATACCCACACAAGAGGGAGAGGTAGTATTAAAGTGAAACAGATTTCCCGGATATCTACGTGAATTGTGTTTCACCTTTTTATTGTCTCTCTCGCTTGTGTGTGTGCATAATAATCCACATTTGTTCCACCCATGATAATTGGGTGGTTCATTAAGCCCTTCACCCACCAAACCATTTGTCAATGCAGGCAACCATGGAGTCGCCTGGTGGAGGTTTTCTCACGGTCTCCTAATAACAACTGGTGTCGGTGTCATGATTGTGGTGTTTGACCCCATGATGTGGTTCTCTTTGTGAATCTCTTCCTTTCGTTACTTCATTCCCTAATAACAGTGACATTTTCTCGTATTCAAGAATTTCATTTCACTTTAATACTGCCTCTCTCGCTTGTGTGTGTGTGCAATAATCTCACATTGGTTGCAGCCTTGAGAATTGAGTGGTTCATTAAACCCTTCACCTACCAAACCATTTTCCAACAAAGGAATCTCTGGGACCGCTTGGTGGAGGTTTGCTCCCCGTCTCTTACTAAAATATGGTGTCAGTGTCGTGATTGTGGTGTTTGACTCCTATTCCTTGGTTCCCTTTGTGAAGCTTTGAATTTTCTTACTGCATTCCCTAATAATGGTGGCATTTTCGCATCTGCGGAAATTTCGAACATGGGATATTTACGTATCCACACAAGAGGGAGAGGCAGTATTAAAGTGAAATAGATTTCTAGGATATCTACGTGAATTGTGTTCCACTTGTATATTGTCTCTCTCGCTTGTGTGTGTGCATAATAATCCACATTTTTTGCACCCGTGAGAATTGGGTGGTTCATTAAGCCCTTCACCCACCAAACCATTTGTCAATGGAGGCGACCATGGAGTCGCCTGATGGAGGTTTTCTCACGGTCTCCTAATAACAACTGGTGTCAATGTCGTGATTGTGGTGCTTGACCCCATGCCTTGGTTCCCTTTCTTAAGCTCTTCCTTTCGTTACTGCATTCCCTAATAATAGTGGCATTTTCTCATATTCGAGAATTTTGTTTCACTTTAATACTGCCTCTCTCGCTTGTGTGTCTGTGTAATAATCTCACATTGGTTGCAGCCTTGAGAATTGGGTGGTTCATTAAACCCTTCACCTACCAAACCGTTTGCCAACAAATGAAACCCTGGGACCTCTTGGTGAAAGTTTGTTCCCCGTCTCTTATTAAAATCTAGTGCCAGTGTCGTGATTGTGGTGTTTGACTCCTATGCCTCGGTTCCCTTTGTGAAGCTTTGAATTTCCTTACTGCATTCCTTAATAATAGTGGTATTTTTGCATCTGCGAAAATTTCGATCCACTTCATTACTGTCTCTCCCCCTTGTGTGTGTGTGTGTGTAATAATCCACATTGGTTGCAGCCTGGAGAATTGGGTGGTTCATTAAGCTTGTTACACACCAATCGATTTTCCAATGGAGACAATCCTTGGGCCGCTTCGTGGAGGTTTGTTTGTGCTTTCCTACTAACATCTCATGTCGTTGTTGTGATTGTGGTGTTTNTGCAGCCTGGAGAATTGGGTGGTTCATTAAGCTTGTTACACACCAATCGATTTTCCAATGGAGACAATCCTTGGGCCGCTTCGTGGAGGTTTGTTTGTGCTTTCCTACTAACATCTCATGTCGTTGTTGTGATTGTGGTGTTTGAACACTGCGTCTCAGTTCGCTTTGTGAAGATTTTTATTTCCTTACTGCATTCCCTAATAATAGTGGCATATTTTCGTCTGTGGGAATTTTGTTCCACTTTAATACTATTTCTCCTCTTAGTGTGTGTTTAATAATCGCGCAATGGTTGCAGCCTTGAGAATTGTGTGGTTCATTAAGCCATCACCCACCAGATCATTTGGCAACACAGGCAACCTTTGGGCCGCTTGGTGGAGGATTTCTTCAAGTCTCTTACTAAGATCTAGTGTCAATGTCGTGATTGTGGTGTTTGACTACCATGTCTCGGTTCCCTTTCTGAAGCTTTCCCTTTCCTTACTACATTCCCAAATAAAAATTGCATATTCTCGTCTTGGGGAATTATGTTCCACTTTAATATTGTCTCTTCCCCTTGTGTGTGTGTGTAATAATCCACATTGGTTGCAGCCTTGATAATTGGGTGGTTCATTAAGCCCTTGACCCACCAAACCTTTTATCAAAAAAGGTAGCCCTAGGACCGCATGGCAGAGGTTTCTCCCCATCTAATACTAAGATCTAATGTCGGTGTCGTGATTGTGGTGTTTTACCCATGTGTCTTGGTTCCCTTTGTGAAGCTTTGTCGTTCGTTACTGCATTCCCTAATAACAATGGCATGATCTGTTTTGCGCGAATTTTACTCCATTTTAATACTACTTCTCTCCCTTGTGTGTGTGCGTTATAATCTCAAATTGGTTGCAGCCTTGGGAATTGGGTGGTTCATTAATCCCTTCCCCCACCAAATCATTTTCCAACAGAGATAGCACTTCAACCGCTTGGTGGAGGTTTTCTCCCGTTCTTCTACTACGATCTGGTGTTGATGTCTTGATTATGGTGTTTGACCCACGTGTCTTAGTTCCCATTGTGAAGCTTTGTCTTTCCTTACTACATTCCTTAATAACAGTGGCATATTCGCATCTGCACGAATTTTGTTCCACTTTAATAATGTCTCTCTCCCTTGTGTGTGTGCATATTAATCCCACATTGGTTTCAGCCTTGGGAATTGGGTGGTTCATTAAGCCCCTCACCCACCAAACCATTTTCCCATGGAGGTAACCCTTGGGTCGCCTGGTGGAGGTTTTCTCCTGGTTTTCCACTAATATCAGGTATTAGTGTCGCAATTGTGTTGTTTGACCCTTGTGTCTCGGTTCCCTTTTTGAAGTTTTTCCTTTCCTTACCTCATTTCTTAATAACATTGGCATATTGTCGTATACGTGAATTGTGTTTCACTTTTAGACTACCTCTCCCGCTTGTGTGTGTGCATAATAATCCACATTGGTTTCAACCATGAGAATTGGGTGGCTCATTAAGCCCTTCACCCACCAAACCATTTGTCAATGGAGGTAGTCATGGGGCCACTTGTTGGAGCTTTTCTCACGGTCTTCTAATAACAACTAGTGTCGATGTCGTGATTGTGGTGTTTGACCCCCGTTCCTCGGTTCCCTTTGTGAATATTCACCTCTCATTACTTCATTCCCTAATAATAGTGGCATGTTCTCGTATCCGAGAAATATGTTTCACTTTAATACTGTACCTCCCTCTTGTGTGTGTCTGTGTAAATATCCTCCATTGCTTGCAGTCTTGAGAATTTGGTGGTTCATTCATCCCTTCACCTACCCAACCAATTGCCAACAGAGGCAGTGCTAGGGCCGCTTGGTGGAGAGGTGAAGGGCTTAATGAACCACCCAATTCTCTAATCTACAACCAATGTGGGATTATTACGCATGCACACAAATGAGAGAAGCAGTATTGAAGTGGAATACAATTCATGTAGACGGGAATATGTCATTGTTATTAGGGAATGAGGTAACTAAAGGAAAATCTTCAAATAGCGAACCAAGGCATCGAGGTCAAACACCACAATTGTGACACTGACACCAAATATTAGAAAGAGACCAGGAGAAAACCTCCACAAGGTGGATCAAGCGATGCCTCCATTAGAGAATGGTTTGGTGGGTGCAGGGCTTAATGAACCACCCAATTCTAAAGGCTGCAAGCAATGTGGGTTTATTATGCACACACACAAGGGGAGAGACAGTTATAAAGTGGAATGGAATTCCCACAGAAACAAAAATGTCCTGATTATTAGGGAATGCACTAAGGAAAGGCAATGCTTCACAAAGGAAACCAAGGTACAACAGTCAAACACCACAATCACGACATCAGCACCATATTTTAGTAAGAGACCGAGAGCAAACCTCCCCCAAGCAGCCCCAAGGTTGTCTCTATTGGCAAATGGTTGGGTAGGTGAAGGGCTGAATGAACCACCCAATTCTCAAAGCTGCAACCAATGGGGGATATTTACCAACACACAAGAGGGAGAGGCGGTATTAAAGTGAAATGGATTTCCTGGATACGAGAAAATGTCATTATTATTAAGGAATGCAGTAACGAAAGACAAAGCTTCAAAAAGGGAATCGAGGAACGGGGGACAAACACCACAATCACGACACCAACACCGGTTGTTATTAGGATAACGGGAGAAAACCTCCACCAATCGACCCCGTGGCCATCTCCATTGGAAAATGCTTTGGTAGGTGAAGGGCTTAATGAACCACCCAATTCTCATGGTTGCAACAATTGGGGATTATTATGCACACACACAAGAGGGAGAGGTAGTATAAAAGTGCAACGCAATTCACGTATACGAAAATATGCCATTGTTATTAGGAAATGTGGTAAGGAAAGGGAAAGATTCAAAAAGCGAACCGAGGCACAAGGGTCAAACTCCACAATTGTGACACTGACACTAGATATTAGTGGTAGACCAGGAGCAAACCTCCACCAGGTGGCCCAAGGGCTGCCTCCATTGACAAATGATTTGGTGGATGAAGGGCTTAATGAACCACTCAATTCTCGAAGTTGAAACCAATGTGGGATTTAATATGCACACACACAAGGGAGAGAGGCAATATTAAAGTGGAACGAAAATCACGCAGACGAGAATATGCTACCATTATTAAGGAATGCAGTATGGAAAGGAAAAGTTTCACAAACGGAACCAAGGCATGGGAGTCCAACACCACAATAACGACATCGACACCATATGTTAGTAGAACATTGTGAGAAAACCTCCACCAAGCGCCCCAAGAGATGTCTCTGCTGGCAATTGGTTTGGTCGGTGAAGGGCTTAATGAATCACCAAATTCTCAAGGTTGCAACCAATGTGGGATTATTACGCACACACATAATTGTGAGAGAAATTATTAAAGTAGAACGTAATTCACGCAGACATGAATGTGTCACTATTTTTAGGGAATGTTGTAAGGAAAGGCAATGCTTCACAAAGAGAACCAAGCCACGACAATCAAACACCACGATCCTTACACCGACACGAGATGTTAATAGCAAACTGGAAGCAAACCTCCACCAAGCAACCCAATTGTTGCATCTGATGCCAAATGGGGAGAGGCAGTATTGTTGCATCAGTTGCCAAAGGGGTGCCTAAGTTGCTAAATCGTTTGATGGGTGAAGGGCTTAATGAACCACTCAATTCTCAAGGTTGTAACCAATGTTAGTTTATTACGCACACACAAAAGCCGGAGAGGCAGTATTAAAGTGGAACATAATTCACATAGATGGGAATATGCCACTTTTATTAGGGAATAAAGGAAGGAAAGACAAAGCTTCACAAACGAAACCGAGGCACATGGGTCAAACACCACAATCACGACATCAACACCATATGTTAGTAGGAGATCGAGAGAAAACCTCCACCAAGAAGTCGAAGGGTTACCTCTGTTAGAAATTGATTTGGTGGGTGAATGCATGAATGAACCACCAAATTCTCAAGGTTTCAACCAATTTGGAATTATAACGCACACACACAAGGGGAGAAGTCATATTAAAGTGGAAGTAAATTCGCGCAGAACATAATATGCCACTGTTATTAGGGAATGGAGTAACGAACGACAAAGAATCACAAAGGGAACTAAGGCACGGGGTTAAAACACCACAATCACGACATTGACATTAGATGTTAGTATTAGACGAGGGAGAAAACCTCCACCAAGTGGACCTAGGGCTACCTCTGTTGATAAAAGATTTCGTGGTTCAAAGGCTTAATGAATTGCTCAACTCTAAAGGTTGCAGCCAATGTGGATTATTACGCACACACACAAAGGGGACAAGCAGTATTAAAGTGGAACAGAATTCCCACAGATGGGAGTATGTCGTTGTTATTAGGGAATGCATTAGGGAAAGTCAAAGCTTAACAAAGGGAACCGAGGCACGGGGGTCAAACACCACAATCACAAAACCAACACCAGATGTTAGTAGGAGAACATGAGAAAACCTCCACGAAGCAGTCGAAGGGATCCCTCCATTGGAAAATTGTTTCATGGGTGACGGACTTAATGAACCACCTAGTTCTCAATGCTGCAACCAATGTGGATTATTACTCACGCGCACAAGGGGGAGAGACAGTAATAAAGTGGAATGAAATTACCCCATATACGAAAATGCCACTATTATTAGGGAATGCAGTAAGGAAAGCCAAAGTTTCACAAGGGGAACCAAGGCACGGGAGTCAAACACCACCATCACGACACTGACACCAGATTTTAGTAACAGACGGGGAGAAAACCTCCACCAAGAGGCCCCAGGGCTTTCTCTGTTGGAAAATGGTTTGGTAGGTGAAGGGTTGAATGAACCACCCAATTCTAAAGGCTGCAACCAATGTGGGATAATTATGCACACACACAAGGGGGAGAGGTAGTATCAAAGTGAAACGAAATTCTCGGATACGAGAAAATATCATTGTTATTAGGGAATGTAGTAACGAGAGGAAGATATTCACAAAGGGAACCAAGGCACGAGGTTCAAACACTACAATCACGACATAGACACCAGTTGTTATTAAGAGACCGGGAGCAAACCTCCACCAAGAGGCCCCATGGTTGCCTCCATTGGCAAGTGGTTTGGTGGGTGAAGGGTTTAATGAACCACCCAATTCTCATGGTTGCAACCAATGTGTATTATTATGCACACACACACAAGCGGAAGAGGCAATATAAAAGTGGAACGCAATTCACATAGACGATAATATACCATTGTTATTAGGGAATGAGCTAAGGAAAATAAAATCTTCAAAAAGCGAACCGAGGGACAAGGGTCAAACACCACAATCGTGACACTGACACCAGATATTAGAAGGAGACCAGGAGCAAACCTCCACAAGGTGGATCAAGGGTTGCCTCCATTGGAAAATGGTTTGGTGGGTGAAGGGCTTAATGAACCACTCCATTCTCAAGGCTGCAACCAATGTTAGATTATTACGCAACCAATGAACCACCCAATTCACATGGTTGCAACCAATGTGTATTATTATGCACACACACAAGCGGGAGAGGCAATATAAAAGTGGAACACAATTCACGTAGATGGGAATATGCCATTTTTATTAGGGAATGAGGTGAGGAATGACAAAGTTTCAAAAAGAGAACCGAGGCACGGGGGTCAAATACCAAAAATCCTGACACTGACACCAAATAATAGAAGGAGACCGGGAGCAAACCTCCACGAGGCGGATCAAGGGTTACCTCCATTGACAAATGGTTTGGTGGGTTAAGGGTTCAGTAAGTAAACGATCGAATGAACCACCCAAGTCTCAAGGTTGCAGCCAACGTGGGATATTTACGTACACACACAAGAGGGAGAGGCAGTATTAAAGTGCAACGGATTTTTCAGATATGAGAAAATGTCATTGTTACTAGGGAATGCAGTAACGAAAGGAAAAGCTTCACAAAGGGAACTAGGGAACGGGGGTCAAGCACCATAATCACGATACCGACACCAGTTGTTATTAGGAGACCGTAGCAAACCTCCACCAAGCGGCCCCATGGCTGCCTCCATTGGAGACCAAGAGCAAACCTTCACCGAGCGGACCAAGGGTTGCATCCATTGGCAAATGGTTTGGTGAGTGAAGGGCTTAATGAACCACCCAATTCTCAAGGCTGAAACCAATGTGGGATTATTACACACACACATAAGGGGGAGAGGCAGTATTAAAGTGGAATGGAATTCACGCATGCCAGAATATCTCATTGTTATTAAGGAATACAGTATGGAAAGGAAAAGCTTGGCAAAGGGAACCGAGGCACAGGGGTCCAACCCCACAATAACGACATCGATACCATATGTTAATAGGACACTAAGAGAAAACCTCTACCAAGAAGCCCAAGGTTTGTCTCTGTTCGCAATTGGTTTGATGGGTGAATGACTTAATGAATCACCCAATTCTCAAGGTTGCAACAAATATGGGATTATTACACACACACATAATGGTGAGAGGCAGTATTAAAGTAGAACATAACTCACGCAGACGAGAATATTCCACTGTTTTTATAGAATGTCGTAAGGAAAGGCAAAGTTTCACAAAGAGAACCGAGGCACGACGATCAAACACCACGATCACTGCACCGACACAAGATGTTGATAGAAAACCGAGAGCAAACCTCCACCAAGCAACCCAATTGTTGCATCTATTTCTAAATGGGGAGAGGCAGTATTGTTGCATTCGTTGCCAAATCATTTGGTGGGTGAAGTGCTTAATGAACCACTCAATTCTCAAGGTTATAACCAATGTGGGTTTATTACGCACACACATAAACTGGAGAGGCAGTATTAAAGTGAAACAGAATTCATGCAGATGGGAATATGCCACTGTTATTAGGGAATAAAGTAAGGAAAGACAAAGCTTCACAAAGGGAACTGAGGCACGTGGGTCAAACACCACAATCACAACATCAACACCAAATGTTAGTAGGAGATCAAGAGAAAACCTTCACCAAATGGTCGAAGGCCTACCTCTGTTGGAAAATGATTTGGTTTGTGAAGGGATTAATAAACCACCCAATTCCCAAGGTTGCAACCAATTTGGGATTATAACGCACACACACAAGTGGGAGAAGTAGTATTAAAGTGGAACAAAATTCGTGCAGAACAGATTATGCCATTGTTATTAGGGAATGCAGTAACCAACGACAAAAATTTACAAAGGGAACCGAGGCACGGAGGTAAAACACCACAATCCCAACACTGACATTAGATGTTAGTATTAGACGAGGAGAAAACCTCCACCAAGCGGCCCTAGAGCTACCTCTATTGACAAAAGGTTTGGTGTGTCAAGGGCTTAATGAACCACCCAATTCTCAAAGTTGCAGCCAATGTCGATTATTACGCACACACACAAGGTGCAGAGACAATATTAATATTATTTCTTGGAGGATTTGTAGAATTCATAATGAGGGCATTCCACCTCTTTCACACATCACAAGGAGTTAGTTACAATAAAGTGGAGGAGTACCCTTAACGAAATTTTGGCACACTCTTCTAAGATGTACTTATTTACTAAACAATTTATTAAAACGTCATGACATGGTTAAAGGGGTAATGCAGGGAGAGGTTCATTACATGATTAATGAGGTAGTTCCTAATTGCACACATCCATAGAGCGCATCATCTTTGAGCCCCATTCGATAATAAAATTTATTTGTGATGCAGATGAATCAAGGTCATTGCACATTTTTTAGGGTACCTCATCTTTAGGGGGTTGTTATAACAACCATTGCCCATAATCTTGCACATGCATTTATGAGATTCAAATTTTAAGGAGTTGGTTAGCATGATTGGAGAAGCGCCCTAGTTCTAAGTCGCAAGAAGGAATGGTCCAAATCTTAAGGAGTGCTCCATTGACTCGGTATTTATTACTATTTTAATGGCATTTTGGCATCCCGAGGAGCGTACCAAGTCTAGGAGAGGACACATGGCAGTGTTGGCACAAGGGCAGACTCGGGGTTCAACTCTAACAGCGCACCAATACCAATATCTTACAATAAAAGAGTATTCTCACAACACAATGCTTCTCTCGCACGATCAACAATAATCACTCTCTTAACCCACAATGACGAACCAATTATTGACCAACAACGAACCCCTCTTCTCTCATCTAGGTCCTTATTTATACATTACAATGACAAGGTGTTTAGGTGTCAAAACCCTAGAGCCAAAACCCTAGGTGTCTAAAACCCTAGGTCCACTTGACCCGCGTTTTCAGGGCTTTGCCAACCTGTCTTTCCTTCTTTCCAGTGAGGTTCTCCAAGCATCTCTCGGTGGCTTTTTCTTCTTGTTGAGTTGTCCACGTTCCATATTCTTTGTTGATCTGTCTTCCTCAATCTTCTCATTCAACGACTCGTTTTCCCTTACTTCGCTCCTTTTCTGATTCTTTAACCACTTCAAGCCATTCACAGTCAATGTGTTTTCCGCGCAATTCGTACTTCATCTTCTCTTCCTTTTTCTTCGATGTCTTCCTTAATCCATAACCAAGGCCCAACAGGCCCCCAACACTCACCTGTGACTCATCCCGAGTCACTGCAAGACTAGACCTTCTGTTTTACTTCAACTTCAGATTGCGTAGAGCAGCCTGTGCTTTCTGCTATGCCCCTCCCTTCCTTGTGCAGACTATCTTTTCTCTGTCTGGTACCCAATTTCAACTGCGCCTGGTACCTAGACCCTTCTTCTTATGCTTTACTGAGAGCTGCGAGGTAGCTGATTGTCATAGTACAATTTCAACCGAATCCCATTTACCAAACCTTCTTTCCATTCTCCATTCAGGGTCTTCAACTGCGCAGCTCCACCTTCTGTAACATAGGCAACCTCATATGGCCCGAGCCAATGTGTCCTGAACTTCTCTGGATGCTTCATGAACTTGTTTTCATATACCAATACCAGATCTATTTGCTTAAAGGCTTTCTTCTTGATGTATCTGTTATGGTAGGTCTTTTCTCGTTCCTTTTGTACCTACTGATGGAATCCTGCAATAAACCTGTCTTATTCTAGTTCAACCAACTGCACAACCATGTTTTGTACAGCGTCAGTGTCATCCATATCTGTGTATGATGCAATTCTTAAGCTAGGAACCAAGCATTCCATATGTAACACTGCTTCCAGACATAAACCAACTTAAAGGGAGTCTGCATTGTCAGTATTTTGCGAGTGGTTCTATAAGCCCATAATACTGTTGGTACTCTCAAATCTCAATCATCCTTGTTTACACTGCAAATATTCGCCAGCGTTGTCTCCAAGATATTATTGAAGTCTTTGATCGCACTATTCGTTTGTGGATGGTATGGAGTGCTCTTCTGATGGTGAACTTCAAATTCCTAAGTCAAGGCTTCAATAGTCTTATTAATAAAATGTGTTCCTTGATCACTCATAAGGATCGTTGGGCATCCAAACCTTGTTATGATATCCTCAAATATGAATTGTGCAGCGATAGTTTCACTATAGTCCCTAACTACTCTTTCTTCTACCCATCTGGTCAAATACTCTGTCGGAGTGATGATGTATCTTGCTCATGTGCGCATTCCTGGTGGGTTAATAGGTCCCACAAAATCAATTTCTCATTTCTCAAATGCATGTAAAGTTAGTTGAGGTGCTAAAGGCATCTCATCTCTTCTGGAAGGTTTCCCAAATCTTTGGCATACATCACAGGCTCTGTAGTATTCCTTAGCATCTCTGTGTAAAGAGGGCTACCAGAGGCCAGCTCTAAGAACCTTCTGCGTTGTTTCTTTCCCTGAAAGTGTCCTCCTGCGAGGCCTTCATGTGCCTCTGCCAGAATCAATGGTCTTTCTGCCTCCATAACACATCTCCTCAAGATTTCATCAGGTCCCATTTTATACAGTTGTCCGGCTATAAGTGAAAAATCTACAACACGAACTACTAGTTGTTTCTTCTAAATGACTGTATATTCACGAGGTGTCATTCATGTTGATAGGAACTGAACTATCTCGACGAAGTGATCATCAACCTTTTTGATGGTCAGCAACTGTGCATCTGGTAGTGTATCCTCCAGACTAGTAGGTTCCTCTCCATGTTCTAATCTGGACAAGTGATCAGATCCCTTGTTCATTCTTCCTGGCTTGACCACGATCTCAAAGTCATATTCCTGGAATAGTAGTAGCCATCTGCATATTCTTCCCCCCAACACTGGCTTGTTGACTAAGTATTTCAACGCAGAATGATCGGTAAACCTCTTAAAGTGCCCTCCCAACAAGTAGTGTCGGAACTTCTACAGCACGTACACAATAGCTAACCCTTCTCTTTCAGTGGTCCTGTAATTTATCTCAGCTGTAGAGAGCTCCCTGCCAACAAAGGCTAACGGGTGATCAATATCTCATGTTCCTGGTTGTGCTAACACTACTCCTAATGCAATAGATGAAGCATCGACATGTACGTGGAATTCCTTGCTCCAGTCTGAGAAAACCAAAATAGGCGCAGTGACCATTTTCTGTTTTAGTGTGTCGAAGCTCTGTTGACATTCCTCTGACCATTGGAACTGACAATCTTTCTTTAAATATTTTCCATGGGTGTTGTTATCTGTGCATAGCCCTTGATGAACTTTCTGTAGTATCCAGTATGTCCCAGTGCAGTGTCCAGCTATCTAACTGAAGTGGGAGGAGGTAGATCAACAATGATGGCAATCTTGGAAGGATCTATCAGCAACCCCTGCTTACATACAATATGGCCTAGCAACACTCCAAAGAGTGAAAAGAAGATACACTTCTTCAGGTTTAGGGAAATTTGACATTGTCTTCACTTATCCAACATTAGTCTTAAACATTCAATATGAGTTGTAAATAAGCTAAAAACAGTCTAATCATCAAAATATGCTTCCAAAAATTTATGTAAAAATTCCTTGAATGCTTCGACCACCACCCTGGAAAAGATGGTTGTTGCATTCTTCAATCTGAAAGGAATCACTGTGTACTGAAAAGAACCCCATTCTGTTGCAAATGTGATCTTATGGCGATCTTCCATAGCAATTCTGATCTGGTGATAACTTGAAAATCCATCTGTGAAGGAGTAGACCTCTTGTCCTCCTACATTATCTAACACTTCGTCAGTAAATGGTGTAGGGAATGGATCATGTAAGCATGCATAATTTAGCTTTCTTAAATATACACAGATTATGATCTCTCCTTTCTTCTTATCCTAGACCATCATAGGGCTAATCCATTATGATTCTTCAACAGGTTCTATGATTTATGCTTCCAACATTCTGTCTTATTCAATCTCTACTTTCTGCTTATATTTTGGGTTCAATCTGTAGGGTCTCTGCTTGACTGGGCTTGCATATGGTTTCAAGGGGATCTTTATTTCTCCCATGGGCCCTTTAATGCCCTTCATGTCGGTGAACTTGATTGGAAACAAGTCTTGATATTCATGCAGTAATTTTGTGATCTTATTAATAGTTGTATCATCCCAATAATCTCCAATATTTGCGAGCTTAGGTGCTTGCTCTGTTCAAATATTAACTTTCTTGATTTTGATTGGTTGTCCAATGAAAGGTAGTTCAACTCATGGTCCTTCTATGTCTTGTTGTCCTTTAGTTTCTACGATGTTCACCTTCCTAGGGTCGTCGTCTTCATCCGCATTGATATTGTAACAACCTTGTAATTTCTGAAGGGGTGCAATCCATTCATCTTCTTCTTGCTCCAAAGGGAGGTTAGGTGCCTCCTCGAAGACTTTCTATTTTACAACTTGTAAAGCTTGATCTACTATTGGGTGCCGACTTTCAAAGGAAAATGTAGCTACAAAGTTCTGAGTCATGCTGTGCCAATATGAAGTGGTGAGGCACAGTTCTGCTTGAAGGTACCAATTGATAGGTGTTGTGTCCAAAGTGTTAATGAATTTATGCACCCATTGTTCCTAAGGAATTCTTCTCCAGACCTCCTCAAATCTTCGCACATGGTCCTTGGGGCAACTTTGACCTGTGTATCAAACTTCACATCCTTCGGCTTGTTCGGAAAAGCACATTGTCATCAAAGTGCAACATTTCACCCACTCTGCGATGTTCTTCTTGTGTGTTTCCCACCATCTTGTTGGTGTTTCTTTCAAGGCTTCTTCCACTGCCAACAACCTTTGTTGTATTGGTACAATTTCTTCAAATTCCGACAAGAATGTTTCTAAATGATTTAAACCATCAAATGTGGGCAGATTGCTTACTTATGTGCCAATCCAGCGAACTTCTCTGGTCAATCTAGCACACCTCCGTGCAGAAAATTCATATATTTTGTTATGCCAGATCTCTAGTGCTTATTCTGAATATGATGAGCATGTGATTTCACTTTGCCAACTTAGGTTTCCATCCACTGTAAGATTAATGTAATCATGTTGTCTTGCTGTCAATTTATATATATTCTCTAGTTCATATGTGCAGTCTTCTTATCTGATGGGTTCTGTGTATCTGCAACCTTCATTGGGATCAAGAGGTGCAATGACCCTAAGGCCACTCCTTCAAATGTCATTCATATTTTATTTAACTCAACCACAATAGAATTGTTGAAATCCCAATCAATGCCCAACAACACAGGATAAGGAAAGTTATCATCAACTATCTCAAATACTTCGAAGTCTACAAACGTCCTCACTCCATTGAAGTCCACAAGGACATGCTCCAGTTTTCCAAAGGGGCTTACTGCCTGCTGAATAGCCATCCTGATCCTGATAGGGGAATAGATCAACTTAGGTTTTACCATCAATGTTGAGGTCTGCTTCGGCATAACATTGACTTATGACCCCAAGTCGAGGACCACGTAATCTATGTCATAATCTCCAATCTGAGCATTAAGGTGTAGTTCCTTGTTTGTCCTTCTCTTTCTAGATAATTGATGCATTGCTCTATTCAACAGAGGATCTACCTTCCCTAGTTCACATTGTCTAATCAAGTGTTGTAGTTATTTCACAATGCTTCCATCCTTAATTTAATCAATGAACGTATATAAGAAACTGACAAGCTTGCTTACCTCTTTTCCATCTCCGGGCGCAGCTGACTGATCGAATGCTAGAGGCATTCCACATTCTCTCACTTCTAGCTGTGTCTTTGATGAAGAAGCCTGATCTCTTCCAAATTCTCTTTTTGCCTCTACAAACGTCTGCTTTTCTTTCTTTGGATCTAACACCTGTGTTTTCTCTACATCTCTTCTGACCCTTGATTCTTCTGTAGTCTTTTATGGGGTCACCCTATCTTCTCCTGTGACAGTGCCTCCTCTAGTGATAAGAGCGACTCTGGTATCCTCTCCGCGAGGTTCTGCTGAGATTAGTTGTACTTGTTGGTTTCCTCCTCGTCGCTCCTAATGTTTGGCTACCAACACAGGACAATCTTCAATGACATGTTCAAATGAGTTGCAGTAGCTACAAGTGGTACAAGAATTCTGACATTCCCTTGCCAAATACCCTGGTTGTGCGCAATTATAACAAATGATCTGACCTCGACCTCGACCCATACCTCCTCCTCGTCCAATTCCTCTGAATCCACCGCGAGGATTGAAGTTTCCTCTTCCTGGGGAATTAAACTACGTAGTATTTCCCTCTGCCTACATCTCTCCTTGAATCTTGTATGTATCTCTTGACATTTCATGCAAGAGGTCATAAGCCCTACAATCCTTCTCATCATGCCCCATAGATTTACAGAATGTGCAGTAAATATCGGTAGGTGTCTGGACATGTTTTTGCATGTAATAACATTCACCAAGGCGATGTCTATTTCTACATACCTCACACCAGGGTAGAGTGACATGCTTCAAAGGGCTCGGAGCTATAGACACTAAGTACTCATTAAACACAAGACAGTGCTCCTTGTCATGGCCCTCTGACTTACATCTAATACACCATATGTCTTATCTTTTATATTTCCCTCGTCTTTCTTCATATCTTCGACCTGCAGAGATAGGCTAGTTAGCTAACTCAAAATTTGACTCATACCCGAGATGGATTCTCCCATAGGGGTTAATTCTAGTTTCATGGAAATCTTCAACGCCTCAGCCTGTGAAGCAACCTTCTGTTGCATCATAGGAACTTTGATGTGTGGTAAGAGGGTAGCAATAAACCATTCCTTGTTCTGCTCGTCTGGGATCAGAAATCTCAATCAACTTGTCAAGGTCTTAAATCTCTGATCAAACTCCCAAATAGGTTCAGCTACTCTCTTCTTGATTTATTTCAGTTCTATAATGCACTACGACTCTGACTTGGGTTTCTTGAATCTTGCACTGAATGCAGTCTTGATATCATTTAGTGATTTAGGTTGTGCAACCCCTTTAACAAACTTCATGTACCAGCTTAGTGTGCGGTCTTTCAAGGTAGTACTAAACTGAGCTCTCTTAACAGCTTCGTTACTGACTTGTTTAATACTCCATACAGCTTCGCATAAAAACCAATGTTTATCAGGATCTTCGGATCCATCTCCTCTAAAGATAGGTAACCTCATTTTATCTACCATAGATCTCCCTAGGTTTCTTGACTGATTATGTACTGAACCGCTGGTAACAGTGCTTTGAGTGCTCTAATAACTCTGGCTACTATGGCTACTTAACGCTGCCAAAACAACCGGAGGAGTAATAGTACTTACTTCATCAATCGACGCAGTTCCTAAAGTCTTTGATTCTTCTCAACGAGGTTATTCAGTCTTTCCTTCCTCTACTCGAGCGGACTCTGAGTGTTCCTCATTCAATCACTCTTCTTCTTCTCCACTATAGAACCCTTCTTCATGTGCCAATGGTTCATGATTCGGATCAAACAAGTTCACCAAAGGAACCTCTCTGCAGGTTCTCCCATTGCACGTATGTCCCACCTCTGTGGCGTTGTCACTGTCTGAATTCTTGAATATTAGCTTTTCAATCCGACCAACTACTGTATCATCAATATGTTCTTCTCATGCAATAGCATCTTGATATTCAACTTCAAAAAGTGTAAAAATTTTCCTCTTGGTCCATTAAAGAAATATCTCTCTGCTTGGCGATATGACTCTACTTTGTCAATAGCAAACTCGGTAATGTACCCTCCAATGGTGATATCAAACCAGTGATCTACTACTCTTGACACGCCGTTATCAACTCTCTTGACCTTCTTGATCAATCTCGACGTCCAAACTACAGGGGCTCTAGATCTGATTTCAAACTGGGTATATGTTAATCTGGCTAACCACTCATATATCTCCTTGTGAATTCCTCCAAAGAAAATCTCGTGTATATCCGTAAAGATATACCTCCCCAACCAATCCTCTGTACTAAGATTAAGGTTTTTGTTCTGAGCTTCAGCGAAGTTATTTTCTTGTTCTTCTATCCACTTCTGAATCCGTCTTCGATGGAAACCACCTTGACATTCCCTCGAGAAGATCTCGGCCCCGGTAACGAAACCATTTGTTGGCACAGAGAGAAGACCCGGGGTTCAACTCTAAGAATGCACAAACAAGCCCTAACTATTGTCCCTTTCGGTAACACCTGTGGAGCAGATGTAGTCTCACCCAAAGTAGCAATAGGGGGTTGTAGGACATAAGTGTCTACAACCAGAGGAAATGAAAAGTGGAACCGAGGCAACCACACATCGAGATCTAGTTATTCTTTATCTCACTTAAACCTACTTCGCAAGTTATATCTTAGATCTATCACATCAAATTAATAACAGTATAGAAAAAAACAAATAACACAACATCAGCTACATAGAACAACAAGATATGCGTGGCTCGTCCTCTCCCTAGGGCTACGTCCACAGAACTGTGTTTCTTGATATATTATGTGAAAACATATAGTTCTATCGGCGCACTTAGCTTGCAGATATCCCTCTCTTTGTCTTCTTCTCTCCCCTCCTTGCGCACCCAGTTGCAAGGTTGATCTTCGCACCAGGCTGAAGATCTTACAATGCAAGAGTATTCTCACAACACAATGCTTCTCTCACACGATCAACAATAATCACTCTCTTAACCCACAATGACGAACCAATTATTGACCAACAACAAACCCCTCTTCTCTCATCTAGGTCCTTATTTATACATTACAATGACAAGCGTCTAGGCGTCAAAACCCTAGGTCCACTTGACCCGCGTTTTCGGGACTTCGAAAGCTGGTCTTTCCTTCTTTCCTGCAAGGTGCTCCAAGCATTCGTCGATGGATTTTTCCGCTTGTTGAGTTATCCACACTCCATATTCTTTGTTGATATGTCTTTCTCGATCTTTTCGTTCAATGGTTCATTTTCCCTTACTTCACTCCTTCTTTTCTTCTTCTTTAACCACTTCGACTCATTCGCAGTCAATGTGTTTTCTGCGCAGTTCGTAATTCGTTTTTTATCTTCATTTTTCTTCGATGTCTTCCTTAATCCATGCAACCAACGTATATTATTACGCACACACACAAGGGGAAGAGACAATATTAATATTATTTCTTGGAGGATTTGTAGAATTCATAATGATGGCATTCCCCCTCTTTCACACATCACAAGGAGTCAGTTACAATAAAGTGAAGGACCCTTAACGAAATTCCAGCACACTCTTATAAGATATATTTTTTTACTAAAAAAATTATTAAAACGTCATGACATTGTTAAAGGGGTAATGCATGGAGAGGTTCGTTGCATGATTAATGAGGTAGTTCATAATTACACACATCCATAGGGTGCATCATCTTTGAGGCCCATTCGAGAATAAAATTTAGTTGTGATGCAGATAGATCAAGGTCATTGCACATTGTTTTAGGGTACCTCATCTTCAGGGGTTGTTATAACAACCATTGCCCATAATATTGCACAAGCATTTATGAGATTCACATTTTAAGGAGTTGATTAGCATGATTGGAGGAGTGCTCTAATTCTAAGTCGTAAAAAGGAATGGTCCAAATCTTAAGGAGTGTTTCATTGACTTGGTATTTATTACTATTTTAATGGAATTTTGGCATCTCGATGAGTGTATCAAGTCTAGGAGAGGACACATGGCAATGTGGTAAGGAGGTTAATTTCAAGTCAAAAGAAGCCCTAAGATGAGTGATTTGCTAAGAAGACTCCAAGTGGTTAGTTGTGAAATTTAATTGATTTTTTTTTAAGGAAAAGTGGATCTAGAATCTCCTTATTGTGTTTTGATTGTAAGGAGGTTGAGCAAGTCTCTATATGAATTGTATCCATCTTCATTCTATCTCATGGTTGGATTAATAAGAAGAATTTTTGAAAGTAGTTGATTATCTTCTTCTAAAGGATGTCATACTTTAAGGGTTATTATACATATGTGGTTCCTCATTCCATTCATGTTGTCGACTGCTCATGGCTGAAAAATCTATGAAATTTCTATTGAAATCAGAGCTTCATTTTAGGGCAGTTGAAATTCACTGAGCATTTATGATTCTGTCAATTTATATATTGTTATATATTGCACGTCTTTATGAAGTTTACGTAACACCTTTAGTCAGTAGATTATTTAATTTTATGTATGCACATGCGGTAATCATGAGTTTAATTTAGCACAACTCATGTCATTTTCTCTCGAATCTTATTACTCAGAGATAAATTTCTACACTATAGTCCCTTATGAATGTGTTTTTGAGATTTATCCTAGAGTTTTCCGTTTAATGTTCACATTTTTTCGAGATTTAATCAAGTTGTTTTGTGTTTCAACATTGTCATATAATCTTAATTATAAATGTTATTTTAATTAAAACTGTTTTAACAAGTAATACTTCACAATTAGGCTTAATAAAGATCAAAGGCTGATGAAAATGAAGCTTTAAAGAACACAGTTTAATATTCATGGTATGAAACTAAATTGACAAGAAATGATCCAGAAATGGACTAACAGAAATCAAAGATTTAGCAGAAATGAGGTGTAAACAACACCAACATGGTTTTGTCTCATACTATAGCACCATGGCTCTCTTAAATGGATTTTGTAGATTTGCAAACAAAAAATAAAAAGTTGAAATACCACAATCAAAAAGACCGAACCAGAGGGTTTCACAAAGATTTAACAAAAAAAACGTACGCGGCGGATTGAGAAAGTAGAATCGGTACTTACCTAATAGAATGAACGAGTCAAAAAGGTGTAAGAACGTTCATTCGCATGTTCTTATTCTTGTCTTGTGCATCGTCTCATCTCCTCAAATTCACTGCAAACCATTTAAACAACGTCTTACAATGAAAGATTTGACAGAGAGTGTCTACAGCATTGAGACGCATAAACAGATATAGAAAAAATTGATTCAAAAACCTAAGTTTCTTGTCTCATACTATCCCTCCATGGCCAACCCTTCTCTTCACCTATTGCAAAATGATTAAGTAGGTCAAAAAAATTAAACAAGAACTGCCAAAGAAAATAAAATAACTATCTTTAGGTGAAATCCATTGTGATTTTCAATGGCTTCACTGTGAACTAGAAATAATGAATAAAACTATTGAACAGTTTGGGTTATATTCATAGTTATTATCTACAAGGCAGTTTTTACTGTACAAATTTATTAGTAAAAAATATTTATATGATGAAGAAAAAAAAACGTATCTCTGATTTTCACTTCAATGGATATCATCTCTAGCTATTCTTATTCTGCTCTACATAAGGGAAAACAATGCAAACATGCACAGGAAAAAAAAAAAAGATAAAAGCACCAATTACAATTCAAACGGAAAAACCAACGAAAATAAAAAAACTATAAATCTCAAAATGCATGGTCATGCAATAGAGGA
>ML792154.1:261336-288099 GCA_009831015.1 Picea engelmannii | reverse complement strand
TTCTAATGTCCCCCACCTCTTGATAATAGGTTAGCATAGACTTAGTAGTCTAGTTGTCCCCACTAGACTATAGTTCATGAGTCATGGGGACTAAGAGACCCCAACGTATTCACCTAAGCACAATGTAATAATTTAAAAGTGACTTTGGGGATAAAAGGTAAAGTAAGTGGAGGAAAAGACCACATGAGCAAAAGAAAAGAGTTAACTTTAGAAGGTGGTCAACTAAATCAATTGAGAAACATAACAGGGGTAAAAAAAAAAAAGGAGGATGCCTCACTCATTATTCTAGATATTATAACTTTTGCATCTTGAGCTCTAGAGCCAAAGACAAACCATAGAGATCAGCTCGATGGTGAAAGATCCCACCTATCATGGTCCAAGTTTGGTCACGGATGTACAATATTCTTCCCCCACCATTCTACAACAACTAAAGGTTATTCATCCAATGGAAAAAGAGGTTATGTACAGTTTCTGGGGATTTCCAGCAGGAGGGCGCACTGGTTGAAGGAGAAATATTCGATCTGAAGAGAGGATAGCGTTTTGGTGGCCAAAACACATTGGGATCTGATTGTTGGGCCTTGGGCACCTTACCTAGGCCATTTTGGAAGAGCTTCCTTCAACATATGATTTATTTGGAGCTTGGCACGATTTCTAGAAGATTAGGGCACAACGCATTAGGGAAATTCATTCATCTTGGGTGTCATAACACCTTCATTCAGCCCAAGACTTTTCCCGGGGGTTTGTAATCCCCCAATATATTGTTCTACCAAGTTTAGAGGGTTCTGCAAAACAACACACAACAACTCAGCCTAAAACCTAAGTTTCCAAGCAAAGAACAGATTGGGAATATTACAAGCAAAGAACAGATTGGGAATGTAACCAATGTCTTGGTAAAAGGGTTGCTCTACAATTTTGTGTTAATGATAGGAGAAATTTGTTACAATGGTCCTTTAACCTAGGACGCCTTTCCCCATAAACATAACTTCTAACCCTCACAATGTGGAGCATTCTTCTATATCTATGTGTTTGCCCTTGAATTCTTCCATACGTGTACCTGATTCAATCCAAGGCACTACTCCTAGAGATACTCATGTTGCTCTAAAATAATGATATTGGGAATGTGATTAAGGTAATGGATGTTTAGACATGGATTTGGCACCCATAAAACAAATTTGAAAGAATTGACAAAGCATGGCATCAATGGATCAGATCCAATACGAGTCATCTTTAAAAAACAGGCTTCTAATAGTCTCCCTCATGATGGAATATAACACACCCCCAGTTCTCCACCAGGTCACTTATCATTGCTCTTTTATGGTGACAACCCTTAGATTATTTATTTATAGGCTTCTAGGACTGCAACACTACTTCCTGAAGGCACTCTGTATTGCCAGCATACTTCCTTGGCAAGCACAACCAGACTTATTGTTTCATGCAGAACTTTCCAGATTCAAAATTTTGGTGTCAGTTAACCAAGACATTATTTTCCATATTGTTATTTGGGAGCAAAAGGTGCATATCTAGATCATACACTTTTACCTCCAACATACCTCAATCTTCATTTCTCACCCAATGAAATGTATCCATTTGGACAAATTGCAAGCCATAATGGATAAGTCTTATTCCATCGTTGTCTGATGATGGATCTTCCAACAAATCAATCTGTAATTATTTCTATCATAAATGTATCTCACTGTCATTGCATGGGTGAGGTGAAACTGCAAATACATCATTTTTTTTGTAGCTTTCATTCACTGAAATATACTTTGATAAATTAGTTATATGTCGAATTTGATGTTGTTATGAGAGCTCTCATACCAATCCCATTAATTCCCTTAATATCATCTAGAATGATCTTGAAAACTGTCCCATTTGATGTGTTAGTAACCTTCTAAAGATCAAGAAAAGCCAGTTGTTTCTACTTTGTCCATCATAAATCTCAACCCACTTTCCGAACTGGAAAGGAACTGCTCATCCTGGACCATTTTTCAAACTGAAAAATGAGTGTCAATAAATCAATAACACATCAGTGCTCCCCCCCAACCTGAGAGTTATCTCTTCCCTTTTTCAATAAGGAAGTCGTCTCCAAGAGCTCCAGCTTGTTTCTTGAGTACGTAAACTTTTTCATCTTGGACAGAGGCTTTACCAAAATATCTTCTTATTTGTTCATATATGGATATATATTGGAGAACCACTTCTCTTTTCTGGACCTCATCACGTAGAATGTAATGTTTGATCTCAATGTACTTTGGTATTTCTGGAACACTGGTTTTCTCTGAAGGCTTCATATAGCTCTGATCATTATAATATATCATGGTTGAATTCAACACTTTTGTTTTCTACTAGCTCGTGACATCGTGGCAAGGCTCAAACTGGAACATATCCAAGTGTCACTTCTTCTGTCATCATGAGAGTTTGTCATGGATTAGCAATCCATCATCCTGGACTTATGAGTAACCATTTTGATACAATATCTCTGTTATAGAAAGTTTTCACCACGCTTTTGTTGTGCATGAGAGGCTTTGCACCAAGTTGTTTGAATCCATACAAGATCTTCTTCCATCTACATACAAGGGTATCTTTCTAGTATACCTAAAAACCTTGAGGTTGCACTACATACGTTTCTTGTTCAATTACTCTGTTGAGGAGAATAGTCCTTACATTCATCTGATGTAAACTCCAACCCATGGATATTGCATGGAATATAATGGCTTAGGTAGAGGTATGTTTGGTTACTGGAACAAGCTATCATCATAGTCTTCTCCCTCCATCTARGAGAACCTTTAGTTCTGGATCTCGCAATGCTTTCATTCATAAGTCTTCCATACATTGTTCTTCATCACAACTTCTATTTCTTCTGCTTGATTTCTTCTAGTGAGTTCAGACCAATCTAGTAGTCTTGTGATTCTCGATATAAGGAYTGGTTTCTCTGGCTTTTCTTTCTCTCTTGGAATCTTCATGTTCTTCCTTACGTTTTTGTTTAGTTGTTGGGTCCATGGAGTTTTCTATAGATTCCATGCCATGAAGATTCTGACTTCTTCCTTTCATCATAGGATCATGGATGTGGATGGAAAACCATGGATACTTTAAGGCTTCTTTTCGAAGAAGACTTCTTCTAAAGTCAAACTGAACATGTGTTTCTTTTCATGGTTGCTACCATTGATGGGAGCATGGATAGATACTTCATAATCCTTAATGGATCATATTATTTAGGATTAGCTCCCTCCTAATCCTTGCTTCATGCATGAATGCATGCTCTTCTTTTGAAACTATATAATTGTCTCCCTCCATCTAGGAGAGTCCATGCTTTCGTCTACATCCTTAATGCCTTCTACAAAATGTCACAAGTCTTTTTCTAATTTCCTCTTGATTGCTGACTTCTTTCTATTTTTACTTCTTCCAAGTTTCTTCATGTTTGATTATGATTTCGGCTTATCTTGCAGTTGTAATAGCTTCCACAAGAATTGTTACCAAGGATTGTTAATGTACTTCATCTTTTCATGTGTATTGCTTGACTTGTAGTCATCATGGTAGCAATCCTTGTATTGTTATTCTTCCATAGGTATTGTTTCTCTTTGAACATCTTATCTTCTAAGAAATGGATATGCAACATATGTACAGAAACTATGTAAACATGGTATGTACAAGAACTATGAAGAATATTGTTACCTTGTCTTAGAAGAAGAAGTTTGTTTTATCCTACTTGGCCTTCTTTGAGGATTCTCTTTCTTCGGCCAATGATGCTTCGTGTGTTTTCTTCCTTTTCTTTAACTTGAAACCTTGTTGTGAAAGCTTGATCATCGTATTTCCTTTGGGGTTTCTCTTTTGTATTAATCCTTGATTATTCTTATGCACAGCAAGTCCAAAGTTCTTCAAATGTGGGATACTCCTTTCTTGTGTTCATGCTTGCGGAAAATGCATCCCATGTCTTGGGAATGGCCATTGAGTACTATATTTACCAATTCCTTCTCTGAAATGATTTCTTCAATAGCTTGTAATCGATCTCTTAACTAAGAGACTCTCACAAGGTATGATGTTATGATGTCATCATCATTCATTTTCATGTCACGAAGCTCATTCTTCAGACTCATTACTTGTCCAATGTTTCTGACTGAGAAGAGGTTTTTTAGGACATCGTACATCTTCTTAGATGAGTCAATATGGGAGATGTAGGGTATCAAGTGGTCTTTTATAGAGTCCAATATGATACTCATGGCATTGATGTCATTGTCTTTGAACTTCTCCATAACTGCAACGTTCTGAGGTTCCTTCTCTTTTCCTTCTTCGATCTGTGGTTCCACGATCTTTCTTGTCATGATATCCAACACTTTATTTTTGTTAAGGATGAGGTCAATCATTGTCTTCCATGCTCTGAAGTTAGAAGCCCCTTCTAACCCGTTTTCTGATTTCATAGAGTAATTCATAATTGCTTTGACTTGTTCAACCCTTGATTTTGACCAAAAAATTAAACTTGACAACTTAGCTTGCTGAGAGTACCAGGAGATGCGCTAGGCTAGAGTGCACTAGTCTATCCAGAAAATAGTTCAATCTCTTCACTTCAGGTGCCTCAACGAGAGGGTTAGGGTTTCGTTGCTACCACAAAGACTGGTTGCAACTGCAACTGTAACTAAGCAAATATTCCCAATCTATCTTCCAGCGGTTAGATTGTTCGAAGATAGTGTGGGCCCATAACATGTTAGAAAGTAATGGATGTGCTCGTTTAACCATAGACAATATAACAATATTGTCACCCAACCATAAGCCGAAGCCACCCCCGAGCACCTTAACCTTGACAGAGAATGATTCTGGAAGCAAACCAATAGCCAATCAAGGCTAATGCACCAAGCAAAGATAACCAAGATTGATTAGAAAGTCCAACCATAACCAACAGAAAGTCTGAGCCTAAACCAATAATACAGATTGTGGCAGTTGTCGGCTCCCCGCACTTGCGCACATGCCCAGTTTCTTCAGTGCACACCTCTTCCCAACTGAAATTCTGAGTTGTGTGTACAAAATGAGGTCTGGCTACTTGTATTTATACTGTTTCCGGAGCTGTCTGGGCCGACTTCTTATTCTGGAGGCTAAATACTTAATATTAATTATTTCCTTGAGTTGACTTGTGTTCTAGGGTTAAGTTTAATGTTTTAGGGTTTCTTCTTGCTTCCCGAAATATTCTATTCTCATCGGGGTTACACGTGGAGGTAAATACCCCCCGCAGCTACCATAATATCAACAGTATTGCCATATGGTTGGACCATACCTACCATCCTTACAACAAACTTGAAATAGTTATCATGATGTTCCTCATGTCCATTCTTACAACTCTACCCAATAATATTTGTCAATTTGAATTGCAGTTTTCTAAAGTGAAATGGAACTTCTTCATGAGAGCACTTTATTGCCTTGATGCTTATTAGATAGTCACCTAAGATCCCACTAGGAGAATTTCTTCAACCTTTCTAGTTTAAATGTTTAAAATAATCCCCTATCTTGTACCACCACATGGTTGGTCCAGACTCCATACCTCCCATCTTTATAGCAAGCTGCAAATAATTATCATAATGTTCAACAAGCCCACTTTTACAACTCCACTACCAATATTTGTCAATTTATATCCCAAGTCTCCAAAGTGAAATGGAACTTACTCAATATTTGTAAAACTTAATACCATCACAAAAGTTAAAACTTGAGATGATGTGGACTGGAAAAGTTTAAAAATCCTAATAAATAAATAAATAAATAAAAAATAAAAAACCTATACTTGCAAATTCTATTTGACCTTGGCCCACTGAATAAAACCCCAAACCGTTTCCTTGTTTTCTATTGTTAGAAATAGAGGACATCAACTGTAAAATAGAAAAAGTTTCAAAGTGTTTATTTCCAGATATATTTGACCCAATAAAGATGCCCCACGTCAACTGTAAAATAGAAAAAGTTTCAAAGTGTTTATTTCCAGATATATTTGACCCAATAAAGATGCCCCACGATTTTCTATTGTACGTTTTTTTTCCCTTTAAAAACATGATATTTTATTTTTTCTACTGGTTTTTGCTTTTTTATTGTCAATTATGTTGCTTCAAATTAACTTTTAACAATAAAACATGATCTGACCATAACCATAATTGAAGTAATTGCAACGAGAGTACTGTGGTTCAGTTTTATTTATGGAATGTATGCACCACAAAATCAAATCTTTAATAAAACATTAGCAAGATGTTTTGAGATAACATTTCCAAAGATGTCGATGTTTCAGTAACGGGCAGCCCCCCCAATTTTTTGGACAAGGTTATTTTTAACATTTGAAGTTTTGCAAGACCAGAAAGCCTTCCTATTTTCCATGGAGAATGGGCTGCAAAACTATCATCTTTCTTTTATTCCCATTTAATTGGTGTTCACAATGTTGTCCACAATATCCCATTTCATTGATCTTCACAATGTTGTCCACGTACATTGTGGTATTTCCTTCATGCATTTCAGATACACCTTCATCGCCCTACCATTGTGTGCTAAAACGTTGGATAAAGGAGATAACATCGTCGTGCAAACCATTTGGTGTGTACAATTAAGTAATAATCATCGAAGGAGATATGATTGCTTAGCCTTTTTTTTCAATTGAAACAACGCATCCAAGTAATGAAGACAATGAAGTGGTGAATAACAAGTATCAAATACAACTGAGCCACGACAATCGTAGGAGTCAAGAAGGAAAAGGATCTAAGGGATCCTGGTAGAAATAGGGAAGATGAACTACAAAAGGAAATGGAAAGAGATGACTGTTTCACATTTATGTCAACATCGCAGTCACTTGAGAGAGTAAAATGCAAAGACGTTGATGGGAAAGAGTTTAATAGTGCAATGATTAAAGCCAACTCAACAAGGTTTTTTTTGCTGCCAGACCATCAGTCACGAACACCAAGATCCAAACATAGAGGACGGATGGAAAGGAAGAAGTTTACAAAACAGGGTGTTTAGGGCGTCAAGTTTCATGTTTCAGTCAGGAGGGGTGCCACACGCTAAAAGATGCTTTTGGTGTTGTTACTGCCTGAAAATGCAAGGATTATTTTTGTATTTTCAAAGGCCATGGATTGCTAGCATAATCTTGTTCACGAGGTTTGGAGAGATGGATATCTATATGAGGCTTGCAGAGTTAAGTGCAAGCGAGTGTAAGAGATTGAGAAGAGGCTTAGTGCTGTAACCTAGCCCGAGGAAGGAGAATCTAGCGAGGTGCGTGGATCTCCTATCCTCTGTGGAGTAGGGTTTTTGTGGCTCCGTGCATGTAACTGATTGAAGAAGGTAATAAAGAAGACAAAGAGTTGGTGGACGTAGCCCCAGGGTGGGGGTGAACCACAGACATTCTGTGTTTCTCTGCTTTGTGCGATGTATTGATGTGTTTATATGTTAACTTGCTTAGTGCTTTGATATAGATGAATGGTAGATAGATATGTTAATGCTATGTGCTTAATAGTATGGATGAATACTAGATATGGCCTATGTGGATGTGCTTAGTGCTCTAATATAGTAGATCTATGTAAATACTGCAATGCTCTGTAATTAGGGTTAAACTACATTGTAAACTAAGACTGGATGTTGATGAACTATAACTTCTAAGTGCTTTGTTAAGGTGTTACAGTCGCGGATCTGTGTCCCAGCTACGATTGCAGACACTAGAGTCTTGCAACCACCCCTACCTCTACCTCGAGTGAGACTTCATCTGCTTTGCAGGTGTTGCCGAAAGGGCCGGTAGTTAGGGTTTTGTTGGTGCGCTCTTAAGCGTTGAACCCTGGGTCTGCCCCTGTGCTAACAGGGTCCTCATTATTACCATTATTATGGAGTAGTGAATTCATACTCCCGATGAGAATCACCACAAGGTAAACACCAAGGACCATCTTCTTGATTAATTACATTAGTGGGTACTAGGGTATTAGGAACTCTTTTCTCATTAGAGATCCTAGGTTTTCATGTTGGATTTCCTCTTTGTTGTTGTATGGAGGTCTAGGACGAAAATTTTGTTGTTGAGCTCTCTCTAGATTAGCGATTTTGTTCATCGTAAGACTTTGATTCTATGAGAAGTCGATTACTATTTGCTCAATTCTTTGGTCCAAAAGTGTCATAGAATTTTGAGTAGGTTTAGCATTATGTAGAGTTTTAGGCTTGGTCTTAACCTTAGCACAAGGGGCATAAAAAGGTTCTACCCTAGAAGCTAGAAGATTTTCTTCAATCTTAGAATCATGCTCTTGTGCTTCTATAAGAATCTTTGGGGACTTGTCCCTTAACATAAATCCAAATTGCCCCTCAAAGGCTTTTGTGTATTGAAGAAGGACGATGACACCATCCTTCAGGCTAATGTCCTCAAGAATTTGATTGAGTTAATTTTCAAATCTTGTGTCAAATTATTTTATCGATTCATTTTCCTTCTTCATTTCATTAAATTACACTAAAAATAATCGAGAATCCCTCTTTGTGTCACATCTCTTCATACATGTATCATGAAAGGATTCCCAAGTTTTGATACTCTTATCAAGAAGGTTAATATACCATTTTATAGCATCTTCAACTAGAGAAGCAACAAAAAGTTTCATAACCACATCTTCATCATCATTATTAAGACTCTGATTTTCAAAGCATGCATAGAAGTTATTTATATGTTATTAAACAATGATGACAATGTTACCAGAGAATTTAGGCAACCATTTATCAAACTTTTGAGGCATAGTACGAGGGTACCCTTGGATTGCAAACATATATAAAGGTTTAAAAGCATTGGTAACCCATGGTCGTTGAGCCATTGGAGATAAAGCAAGTCTTCCTCCAAATAAAGATCTTAATATAGGGGAATTATGAGGAGGCCTTTTCTTATAGACCTTGATAGGATTAACAAACATTTTGTTAGGTTCTTGGTTAGTGTTTTCAACACTTGGGTTCTATGGAGTCGCCAGATGATTTTGTTAGACAAGGCTCACCAAGATGTGCATAAGGTAAAGGACTTCTTCCCTCAATGGAGTCGCCAGTTAACCTATCTAAGAAAGGCATTGATGCAAGCTCAAAAAAAGAGTGTTGAAGCATAGACTTCATATTTCAAGGAAGAATGACTCAATTCTCCACGACAACGATGCCAAAATGTTATCACCCAATCTAGCACTTTTGCAAAGCCTTCACAAGATGCTTGACAAATGTAACAAATGGAAGTGTGAGTGCCTTCCCTCCTTGCTATATGAAAAAACATATCTCACCGTGAAGTAATGAAACTTTAAAACAAGAAGCTCAAATGCCAAGAAATAGCCTCAGAAAAGTCCAGAATTTATCCTCTTGTTGTTATACCATGAAACAAGACTGAATATTGCTGCCATAAATGTGTCATTTATGTTGTCATAAGATGCTAAAATTGGTACTATTGAACTCTCATTTGAATTACACGTACAGTATGGGAGAGATGCCCTCTTGATGATTGATATATGTATGAAACTGATCTCAAAAGAGCATTAATTTATGGCCTATATGTTCTGCAAATTATAATGGTAAACAACACTAAACCGGGCCTGAAAATATATCACTTCAAAAGAATACTAGTGCTTCTGCAAAACCACTCCAAGGGTAAGTGAATCAGCCCAATAAAATATTTCAAATGCTGAAGATAACCCCTCTGTTGTGCTGGAACTAAGAAATAGGAACAACAAAATAAATGAGAGGTTTGAGTGTTGGCTGAAAAGGTTAGATGCTACAAGTGGCCTTCAAAACAACTCCCCAATATCAATCTCCAATAATAACCACCATCAAACTGTATTCCAATCAAGGCATAAGTGTACCACTCCTCAAAGATCATGAATAAATGACAATAAGTGCCAAAACCATGCCAAATCAACCACAAAACCCTAGGGCGCTCTATCACAAGCTCAAGAAGTATGCTTGAAATCCATGTAGCAAGAAGGTGAGCACTCCACATGAAACCCTAGTCCATATCATCACAAACACTCTAAGTGACCAATCAAGCCACATAAGTAAGGGCATCCATGTCACAAGCCTCCAACTGTCAACTAGTTGTTGTGAGGGCTAGGATTACATAGAAATATGTGCACAAGACGAGAGCCCCACTAGGAGTGATAGTCCATGTCATCATAAAATGTTCTAGGTGTCAAAATCCTCCAAGATAGATAAGATGTACAAAATATAGGCCTTCATTTAGCCAAGCAAGAGCCAAAACCACCATGTCACACCACAACGTGCCTCATATCACCATTATCCAACCCCTTGGGGAACTAGAGCCATCATGCATGAACAGAGGTGTAGCACTCTCCAGATGAACAAGTGTACCAAGGAAACACCATGATGATATGGCATGCTTCATAACCATCAAAATATGTATATTAATAGGATGATCCATCAATGCAATGTGAAGGAAACCAAAAGATGAATCATGACAATAAAAAACAAGTGAATCTCCTCCATCAAGGCACCATCAATAAAGGGAAAATACCACTTCCAAGTCAATCCCAAAAGTCCATGAACAACATGATGCACAACTAGAGTAGCTTCTATCATAGTTCCAAGATTTGGAAGGCTAGTACCATCATGCCACCATGCAAATCTATGAATCATGTGATAAAAATCACATGTGCAATCCTCATGCCAAAATGAGGGATAACATGTATATCAGGGTTTACAAAAGAACTTGATTTCCAATGAATTTATGAAGCAGTTGGGTTTGAAGATTCATTCCCATCCAAAACCATATCAACTAGGATGGATGAACACAAATCTCAATCTCCAAGTAACAAAGCAATGTAAGTTGATGTTTGAAATTTTAGATGAATGTGCTGACGAATAACATGTGACATTGTTCCCTTGGATGCTTGTGAAGTTATTTTGGTTTCCTTTAATTGTGGGAAAGATATATCATTCACATGAAAAGAGACAACAAGTATAAATTCATGGAGGATGGATGATAATTACTCATAGAAGCATAGCAAAGAATCTCTCTAATTTCAACTACTTAACCAAAAAAATTGGTAAATGTTAAACATGATTATATATATATATATATATATATATATATATATAAACTGAGGCCCGAGAATGATGAAGAGTTCTCCATGGAAATAAGGACTCCACAAATTGTTTGTGCAAAGAAGCAAACACAACAATTGGAGGAGTTGGTTGAGGCATTCAAGGAGGTTTTTCAAGAACCCAAAGGCCTTCCACCCAAAAGGGGGGTATTGCATGAGGTACATTGACACCAAGAGGCATCATTGCCCAATGAAAGCTTTGGAAGTCATACAATCTCAAAAGGAGAGGAAGTAAAGAGACAATTGTATGAGTTGCTTATAAAGGAGCCATGAGGCCAATAACTTATCCATGTGGTTCTCCAATAGTACTTTTCCACAATAAGGATAGTACATGGTGTATGTTTGTGGATTATTGTACCTTCAACCAGATTAGAATAAAGAACAATAATCCATTGTTGAGTACTTATGAATTGCTAGATCAACTCCAAAATGCAATTTTTCACTAATTTGGATCTGGAATTANTAAGGATAGTACATGGTGTATGTTTGTGGATTATTGTACCTTCAACCAGATTAGAATAAAGAACAATAATCCATTGTTGAGTACTTATGAATTGCTAGATCAACTCCAAAATGCAATTTTTCACTAATTTGGATCTGGAATTAGGTTGCCATCAAATAATAATTAAAGAGGAAGATGTATTGAAGACCACATTTAAGACCAAGCAAGGACTCTATGAATGGTTGGGGCTACAATTTGAGTTGTGTAATGCAGTGGCTACTTTAATGTGTGCAATGAATAATGTCGTATGCACTTTCATTGATTATTTTTCCATAGTGTACTTGGATGACAATCTTGGGTTGAGTGAAACTAATGGGATGAGCAAATGTTGCATTTCTAGCAAGTGCTTGAAACTCTAAAACAAAATCAACTTTTGAAGAATTGGAATAAATATGAATTTGTCTAAGGCCTCTATCTATTTGGATTAGGTAGTGGGAGGGTGTGAACTCAATATTAATCAAAGAAAAGTAGACGCAATAATATATGGCCTACACAAAGGAATGTGCATGAGGTAGGAAGATTTGTTGGGGAAACCCAATAAAAGAGGAAGTTCGTTGCTTATTTCTCCAAAATAGAAACCCCACTCCATGCGTTGACCTAAAAAATACATGTTTTCCCTTGGGAAGAGGCACAACAATATTGTTTTGATAAGTTGAAGCATAAAATCGACAAGGCACCAATATTTCCACTTCAAAACTTGAGACAACCATTTGAGTTGAAGTTGATGCATCACCCTACGCAATGGGAACCATGTTGAAAAGAGGCAAATCGATATGTTATCATTCAGCAAAAGGTCTAAGCTTCCACTTTGAATTATTGCACTTATGACAAAGGGATTTGGGAATTGGCGGAAGTGGTTAAGAAATGGAAGCCATATATTTGCCTTCTAGGCCACCAATTCCAACAAATTCATCCATATGTACGATCATGAAAGATATGTTATTGAAGAGTCTAGCAAAATACAAGGCCAAACATGACTAGCATAGGAAGGAGGACAAGTTTCAAGTAGTTGTCAACATTTAGTCACACATGAGAAAATAAATATTGCAATATGATAGAAATAAGTCAAATCCTTTAAGATATGTCCCTTTTGAAATTATAGCACAAGTTTGTGAGATTGCATTCATATCAAATCTCCCTCCATGCATGAACATATATTCAATTATAAATTTTGAACATTTGAAATTGTATGACCAAAGCAAGTTGGATCAAGAAGGTGACATTGTAGAAGTCCTACCAAGGGTAAAAGAGTTGGTTCTGAAAGCTTGGGAAGAAGTAGAAGAAGATTGTTGACCCACAAGAAGAGGTGAGCATGAATATTGGCTAATATTTCAAAAAGGTCATACTCCAATAACGACAAGTTGTTTTCGAAAGAGAACATAAGGGAATTGTTCCCTCGTCTTATTAAAAACTAGGTTTTGTGGGACCAAAATCCTACACATTCAGGAAGCATGATTTAAGATGATCCTAATAGGTCATGACATTATTGCCACATGGAATTCTAAGAAAAATGAATAAATAAAAGATTGGAAGTAATTGCACATGTGGTTTCCCTATCTACCACATTAATCGTCAATTCAACTTCCAATATGAAGAGGAGGTTGAGCCTTTTATTTTCTATGCCTACAATTCATCCAACATGTGGACCAAACACTAAACCATCACTATGGGAAGCATAACATAAGGGGACGAAAAGGAGAAGAGTTTCAATCATTCCAAAGAAGAATTTCACAAGTGGAGAAAGTATACAATAGTTTGGGGAGTGTTGAAGAGTTGGTGGAACATAAACAATTCATTCCATATCATCTTAAGCGCTTATTGGGACTCACTGTCTCATAATGGCTTTGTATGTGTACAAGTTTGAAGAGAAAATAAAGTCATTCATTGATTCCTATGCAACGATGTTTTCAATAAGGGGTTTATACCACATATATCTAGCATATTCATATTTAATGTGGTTCAATGTTTTTTTTTCATCTTATTGTTTACTTCACACTTGCATGTTAAATTTTATGATTGAGAATGTATCTTGTCAGCACTTTGAGCATTTTTTCTTGAAGTTAGTTTGAAAATTCCGACTTTAACACAAGAATGTTAGTCTAAAAGGAATTGTTTTAGTATACTTGAACAATTTCATATCAGATCTTCTTGTAATTATAGAAGCACTTTACCCACTAGTCTTCCTTGTATACCATCTACCAACCACAACAAAAGTTTGGAAAGAAATGGTAAGGATGTGAACTATAAGAAGCGAAGTAGAATTTGTAATTCTTGTTCAATTGAACACTATGCATAACAACTTTACTATTATCTTAACTAAATAGGAGTGAGTGATGAGACCATGTTTTCACTTTCTAAACTAAATATTTATATAGTGATCTTTGAGTGATTTCTCCATTGTGAATGGAGCCCACCAAATTCCACATTTTAGACTAACACTTACTAATTTTGTCTGTCCCTTTTCACTGTAGACTCAATAACTTCGAACCTGTATAACAAAATAAAAATCCAACATACATACATAGTTTGAAGTGTTTTATACTTAAAAGGATTTCTACGTGCTAAATCATTTTGTAAACAAATGGAACTAAATTAACTTATGTGGCAAGAAGTGGATATTCTCTTGAAAAATAGTAAAATATAATTTACAATGCTTGCTAGAATAACTCTACATTGCCATTTTCAAGGGTGACTTCACTATATGTTTTAGGAGGAGGACAAAGATGGGAGATCAATAAAATTAAGGTTTAAAAGAACAATAATTCAAAAGACAAGAATAACCAAAACGTCAATTAGTTCCCAAAAACTTTGAAAGCAAATGTGGTCTCATTAGGAGTTACAAGCCTTATAAGCCTTCTCAAGGCTTATAACCATCATTAGAATATCTATTAAACTAACTTTGGATTATATATATTTGATGGATGAGTTCGGATATAGCCTAAAGTCATAGAAAGAAAGCAATTTGTGGAAAAATGTAGGTCTACAACAATGTAGAAGTGTGATGTGGCTCATCCACATGCAATTCACCCACTTCACAAAATCCATAATAATTTTTTCGGACAACCACTTAGAATGGGCCAACTACAAGCACTTATTCATTAAAGTAAAGGAATCAATTAGAACTTATTAGTCCATGCCTTTGACCATAAACTCTAGGAGGTCAATGATAGTTGACCGCATATTACCTGGTACATTTTGTTACATTAGTTTGTACATTTTGAACTCAAATTTGTAAAGATAACCTAAGTTTCTTTCGAATTTCTTATTACCTTGATTTATTTAAGATAAGTTTCCATTCAAATGTTTTATTACCTTGATTTTTTTAAATAAATATATTTTGGTATTTATTACATATTATAAATCCAATTTTTTATTCGTTTAGAGCTCATTGATGTGACCTTATTGCCCTAGTATATGCGATTTTTTTTTTGGAATTGTCAAAATTAAAAAATGAATTAAAAAAACAAATTTCTCAATGGTTGTTTTGGCAGCTATGACATTTACTTCATTGCTCTGGAAATATGCACCAAAGCTATGACACTGACACTGCCACCAAAACCTTATCTTCCTTGCCACTGCCTCTCACCACCTTGCCATCTTTTCACCGCATGGCTTGCACTTGACTCAAGATCGTGCCATATCTTCATTGCCTCACCACCGCTTGGCTTTGCTCCTGGTTGATTACAATCACCATGCGCCTAGGATATAACAAAAGTGATCCATTGATCCCCAAAGATGATGAAAATTGCAAAAAATTCAGAGTTTGAGCATTACCTACGAGAATATTTGTTCTTTCTCCCTAGTGTAACTGACTTGGAGGAGGTTGGGTGATGTTCTCTTTCTCCCTAGAGTAATTCACTTGGAGGAGGCTGGGTGAATCCTGACGGGGAATAAACTGCAATTTGCCCACAAACAATACTAGAGAGGCCATCCTCAGCTCCTCGTAATCGAGTCATTTTTCCAATTCAAGCTTCAAAACTCTCTCCTTTAGCTGCAATATCTGCTCCTCAACCTAGTGCAGACCACATCTAACAATAACTCGAATGGCCAACACAACCTTCCCTGCACACCATGTCAGTGTGTTAGTCTACTATCTTCATGAAGGCAAGCTTGGCCATGTCAAGTGCTTGCGAGGAGGATTACACCATCCATTATTGTTGGAGGGCTTAGACCAGTTGGGTGGACACAAGTTTGTAGCAGTGACCATGGTGATGGGAGATCTCAGATAACACCATTTTGCATTATTGTTCCATCCCTCGGTGTCCCCACGCCACCAATCATCTTTTAAATCACAACAATCAAACCCACATTTGTTTTTTCAAACCCGTAACACGAAGAAGCAAATGTTCAGAGAGGCTGACAAGAAAGAACAAACCCTAAAAATGGTTGCTTTTGACTCTGTCAACAGAAATAAAACAAATAAGAAGTCATAGGAATCTATCATGGAGAAGGATACAATGCAAAAGAAGACAGTCTTTGCTTGTAAAAAAGAAGACGACATCGTCATAATGCAAGCATTTTTGAAGTGTATGAAAAGCGTTGTCCACTTCTCCATAAATGTTCCTCTAATTATGAAAAATGTGAAAAGGTTAATGAAAAATCAAGTCACTAGAAACGAGATGTATAAAAAAATAAAAATATTCATTAGTAAATATGAAACTACGTTGGAAACTATGAAATCCCATGATTTTCAATACAAGGACTCATACCATGAAAAAAAGTTACAACTTTCAAAAAGTGCATGGAGTGAGTCCAACACAAATGTAGAGGCCGAGGAACAAACAATCAACTAATGTAGGAGACCAATTGAAGGTTGAACAAGAGCAATTTTTTGTTATAAATAATGTGATAAATAGAGTGGAGATTGATAGCTTCGAAGTTAGCACTTCTCATGCAACAAAGGAAGTTAGAGCTGCGATGACTGAGTTTTTTGAAAATGTAAAAAATATTGTGGAAAATTATTACATTCGAGCCGGGCTAGGATATTGCTAGCAAATCACGTCAATATTATTTCCACAAAATCAATCATATTTTTGTTGTTGTAGGAGGAAGTCAATTAAAAACCACACGCAATCTTACTGGGAAGTGAGAGTCTCTCATGTTCGATATGCTCATGTCTCAAACATTGAATAGAAATTGACGAAAACAACAAAATCTTGAAATAGAGGCACATTCGCAACATTTGTCGTTGTTGCAGGTGGAACACTCGATGGTCCAAGCGTAAGACGAAGAAAAATGAATTCACATCTTCTACATGTCATTTATCGCTATTGAAATAGAAAAACAATGGACACTTGAATTTTTTTTAATTATTTTGTTATATTGGTAATGCAATTTTTGGAAAACGATATTTGTTAAAAACAAAACTACAAGATTTGGATAACCATTGATATCAAGTGAAAGCAAATGCAGATAATTTTAATCTTCAGGCACCAACTTGTATGAGAACTGCAAGACTACATCACAAAACCTTTGAGGTATAAGAGAATATAGCTAGGTACATCAGCTTATATTTCCGCAAAACTTTATCAAATATTCTCATGTCTTCTCAATATGTTTAGTATCTATTTTTACGTTTTCTACTTGTTAAATGAATGGATTGTATCAATCTATGACTAATATTTGAAATGTATTCCAATATCTTCCAAATATTAGGCATAAACTGATATAATTCATGCATTTAATATGTACAAAACGAGAAAAGGGATATTAAACATATTGGGAAGACAGAAATTGGTCTTTCAGTATCGCAGTTCTCACACAAATTGGTCTTTGAGTATTAAAAATTGTCTACATTCGCTCTACTCGATAATAATGGTTATGCAAATTTTGTAAATTTGTTTATAACAAATGAAGTTCTCCGAAATTTGCATTACTAATATGACTAATTTTTAAAAAATCAAATGTTCATCATTTTTTTTCTCTCACCAATAATAAATGATATGTAGAAGATGTGAATCTATTTTCCCATGTCTTGCACTTAAGTCATTGAGCACTCCACCTGTAACAATGTCAGACGTCACGAATGTGTTTCCATTTCAATATTTCGTTATTTTTTTCAATTGTCATGCAACGCTTGAAACCTGCACACATTAAACATGGAAGGCTCTCACCTCTCAATAGATCATTGGTGATCTTTAACTGGCTTTCGCCTCCAACAACAGCAAGACTATTCCTTGTGGAAATAACATTGATGTGATTTTCTAGCAATACCTTAGTCTAGATGTAATAATTTTCTACAATATTTTTTACGCTTTCAAAAAACTCGATTATCGCAACCCTGGCTTCATTTGTTGCATAAGAGAGGTCGGCCTCATGGCTATCAATCTCCACTCAATTTATCAAAATATTTTTAGCAAAAAAAATTTTTTTGCTCAACCTCCAATTGGTTTCCTACATCGGTTGGTTGTTGTTCCTCGACTTCAATGTCGACGTTGGGTTCATCCCATGCATTTTTTAAAATTCAAAACATTTTCTCATAGTGTGAATCTTTGTATTGAAAACTAGAGGTTGTCATCTTTTCCAACATGGTTTCATATTTACTCAGGCATCATTTTATTTGTTTATACATTTGATCTCTAATGAATTGATGCTACATTAACCCTTTAACATTTTCCATAACTTTAGGGACATTTCTAGGGAAGTAGACGTCATTTTTCAAACACTCTAAAAGCGTCTTCATTATGATAATGTCGTTTTATTTCTTCCAAACAAGGGTTGTCTTCTTTTGCACGCTATTTTTCTCTGTGATAGACTCCTACTACTTCTTATTTGTCTTATTTTTGTTGGCAAGGTCGGAAGCAGCCATTTTTAGGTTTTGGCTCTCTTATTAGCCTCTATAAACAATTCCTTCTTTATGTTATGAGTTTGAAAAGTCAAAGGCGAGTAAGTTATTCTGTGGTGAGTTTGATTTTTATGATTCAAAGAAGGATTGGTGACATGAGAACAATAAGGGATGAAACAATAGCGCAAGAGCAAGCAACTAGTTTGTGGTGGATTTGATCACTACAGTTCATAGGAGTATTGGTGGTGTTGGGACAAGGAGGTATGCATCAAAGAGTAAGAATGGATGCATCAATGATAAATGACGCAATCTTAGACCTACTACATGTAAAAGTAAATCAATTATTATCTGGAATGATCTAATAAATATTTGGAGATGAATATTCTATCATCTTTGTCCTTGGTTGATCCATTTTTTTTTTCATCGTGCTAAGTGCGATCTCAGACCATGTTGATCCATGGAGTTGCAGATCTTGAGCTCCTGCATTCTCTTCTAACAAGTCGATCCATGTAGTTGCAAAGCTTGAGATCTTATTTTCTCTTCTGCCATCATTATGCATCTTCTTAGCAAAACCTGTTTTAAAATAAGATCAGAGGCAACTGTATCAAGGTTGAATTTGAAATTGAAATTGAGAAGCAATTTAAATTTAAAAATTCAAATCCTCCAACTTTAATTAAATTTGGTCATCCACATCCACATCTCCAGAAGTCAATGTACCATGCATACCTTGGACACGATAATGGAGTGCATTAATGTCTCGTCTGGTTGAAGGAGGCTGCCAAAAAATTGAGTGGAGTCGTCTAAGGATGTAGCAACCGAAATAAATGATTCAATAGTAGTGGGAAAAGTGTCAAGTCGTGGTGGGATGTGCAACAATCCGTAGATGTGAGAGCCTAATTACACGAGGAACGAGGTGCTGGAAAACCTAGGTGCATCTACCACAAGCTATGAGCCATGACTTTGCCATGTGGTTGCATCCACTGTCCATGGAGTACTTCAACTAACGTATAAACTATGCACTAATCCAATCACTGGCTAAGTGCATGGTGGATAGAGTTTTTTCCTTTATATGACCAGGGGAGGAGGAAAGAAAGAGAACGAAGCATCACATGACACATTAAAATTTGATGGAGGGTTTTTCCGAGGGATTTAAATGGCGTAGTCTATCTATTATACTTTTTCGCCCTCGACGTTCACACCTCCAATATCCTCGACGTCCATGCCTCGTGTTTCGACGATGCTTGCCTTCCCGACTCGAGTCGTTTTCCACCAACTCGTCCAGGAAACTATCAGTTACCTTCCTTTCCTCCCTTGTACATCACCCATCGACTTGGTCCGGGCTCTCGTGCACCCATTCCATCAACATCATAGTATATACATCCATGCACCCATATCCATGTATTTGAATTTTTAAATAAGCGACATATTTAAATTTGAAATATTTATAAAATGAAATACATAACTATAATTTATAAGAGAAGATAAAATAAATTACATAACTATAATTTATACGCGATATATTTATAAAATGAAATACTTAACTATAATTTATAAGAGAAGATAAAATGAATTAATAAATACAAAATAATTTATAAAATGAAATACACATCTATGATTTAGAGGGGAAGATAAAGACAAACTTCTATTTATGTAATATAGTTAATGTATTTACATTGGTTACAATAATTTAAAACATATATTATAATAATTATATAGTGAAAATTAAAGACTTTATTTTTTATGCTTTGCACTCTATTTTCTTTCTTTCTATTTTCTTTCATTCTAATCTATACATGTATTTATATGTGTATAATATACTTGGTAATACCAAGTATGTCTATACATTAAAATTTAAAATATATAAAAACAGTGTAATATACTTGGTAATACCAAGTATGTCTATACATTAAAATTTAAAATATATAAAAACAAAGGGTTCAAAGTACTAAGAACCAAATAGATATGTAAAAATAACGCAAACCTACATGTATAATCAATAAGCTTAATTTGTAAACTTGTATACTATCAAAAAACAATACATGATATTAATTCACGCTAAAATATAAGGAAAAATGTTCAATCCAATGCATGCATTATGAAATATATGTGGCAAAGCCGAGGAGAGAAGGGAAATGAAATCCAATGAATAAATTTGATGATATTGCCAACGTGGACTAGCAGATGCATTGCAAATCCAAGAGGGGAAGGAAAACATGGCAAATTTGCAAAATAGAAAGTACGAATTCATTGAATATGTCATTTAGTTTTATGGAACTCTCTTGCGTTTGTGGTATTGTCATTGTAAGGCTCATTGCACGAGTAACGTAGTGGAGGATTTCATAATTTTCTCATTATACAACACATCGATCAACATGTGAGTGAGATATATGTTAGACCTGTGTTATTTGTTGATCATGGAAGCTTGTTTGTGGAATTGCGTTGTGGTATTGTTAAGGGATTGATCTCAAATTTGGAGCTTGTAAGATTTGGTTACAAGCAATTTCACTAATTCTTTGTCATGTTTCAAGATGATTGTTATGTTAAGTTAGTTTATGTTACTCGTGCATTGGGTTTTGACGCTGCTTGAAGCATTATGATATTTTGGTATTTTATATATTTAAAAGAGATAGCAGTGTTAATAGCTTGTAGAAAGCTCATAAAATTGAAGATTGAAGGATGGAAGTAGATAGTGATCATAAGCTAAGCGATGTGCCAAGGAAGGGAGAAAGGTTTGAAATAGAAATTTAAGTAAATTTATAGGAGACGTAGATATCATTTAATCAATGCTTTGCTTGCATTTTTACTTTCCTGAAGGGAGAAAGGTTTGAAATAGAAATTTAAGTAGATAATGAATTAGTGTTCTATGAGTGCTTATAATAAGTGTTATTCATTTAATCGGTTTGAAATAGAAATTTAAGTAGATAATGAATTAGTGTTCTATGAGTGCTTATAATAAGTGTTATTCATTTAATCAATGCTTTGTTTGCATTTTTACTTTCCTGAAGGGAGAAAGGTTTGAAATAGAAATTTAAGTTTGTCCATGAGATTGGCTAGATTGGTGGTAGCTTATCTTTGAAGAGGAAGAGATGTCGACTACGTTTAATTGCAACAACCATTACATCACACTCCATTGCCTTCTCAAACAACCTCCTCCACCCCAATTATATATGAGAGAGTGAGAGGAGAATAATTCCCATGATGCATGTGGGATAAACGAGCCTAAGTTTACAAAATGCCATAGGCATGTAAAACACTAGGACTTCTCGAGAGGTCACCCATTCCAATACTACTCTATCCCAAACACACTTAACTACAAAGTTCTGATGGGATCCAATGCATTAACGTCGTAGGCATGTCATAAGACCACTAGGAAATCATTCCACGATGGATGTAATTAACAAATGGAGATGGCATTACATTACATTCCCCCTTAATGACAACATCAAAAGGGTAAATATCATGGTTTATCAAAACCATAGGCTCAAAAATGTTGATTCCGTGGAAAAGTTGGATGGCCACCAAGATCCACCTGGATCAGTCCTCCCCCCTGAGGAAGCAATGGTCCCCATTGCATCAAGTTCCCTTGGCAGATGGGGAAACTTTTGTTAATCTGAACCTTGGTGAACCAGTTTCCTTGTTGAAATTTGTACTTGGCATCATCCTTTTGAAGGATGTCATGAACATGTTGTTGGAGGTGATGGATTCGTTCAACAAATTTAGTTGCACGATCTCCCTCAGTCTAAGTGTGGGAGGACTATGTCGGTGAAGATGTGACAGGAAGAGTTATATCAATGGGGGCTAATGGTTGGAACCCCACACACACCTGAAAAGGGTCGTGGCCAGTAGAGCTGTGAAGAGATCTGTTATAGCTATGATGAACATATGGAACCTTCTTCTACACCAACACAATTGGGCTCCCATAAGGTGAGGATCTTGGTCAAATGTGACCTTTTTAGATGAGCTCATGAATTTGACGCTTCATTTCCTCATTCTCTAGAAGGGGGTGCATGTAGATTGGACCATTGAGTAAGGGAGAACCAGGCATCAATTCAATAAAATGCTTGACTTGGCAATGTAGAGGCACCCCCGTAGGTGAAGCAAAGATATCTTTGTGCTCCTCTACATTCTTATCAACTTGCTTCTATTGTATAGAAAGGTCTTGGATTGAGGTTGTTGTGGTCGCAGTGACCTTTTGTTCACCTTCTGACCAGATCACGAAGAGGGTAAACTTTGTGGTACGAGAGATTATTTTGCAGTGCTATTTTGTTGAGTTCAATGAAATGGAAGTAATCGAAACTACCTCTTGTATCCTGTAGAGATGACCCCTTAAAGTAACAATGACACTACGGGGCAGAGACTCATAAACAACATGATGTTTCCACATATGGTTGTCCTAAAAGAACATCACAGACTTCAAACGAGGAAACATCACATAATACTTGATCTTTGAAGGGATTGATGTCATAGGACATGTGACATTGTTGGCTGATGTGGATGTCTTCTCCCCAACTCAACCATCTGATGGTGTACAGTTGGGGGTGTGGCATAGTCGACGACTTCAATCTCTTAACGACCTCCGCTGAGATCAAGTTTCTCTGGCTCTCACTGTCAACAATGAAATGTAGTGAGGTCCCCTTCACCCACATCTGTGAATGGAAGAGGCGCTTTCCCTACTCAAGCTCCTTTGACTCGTCTGGTTGGATCTTTGCAGTTGCAATGGTAGCACTAGTTCTACATCGATGATTCACTTTCCTTGTTCCAAATCAGATTCTGAGTTTGGGTTTGACTCCTTTTATTTAATCTCAACCAACAATGATTGTTTCGAGCGGTATTAATCAATTTTGTGCCAAGGATTTTTGTGGAACTCACACTAGTTTCCAGTGTCCTTCTTTGTCTTCCCGTTAGATTCTTTGCCTGCAACTTGGACCGGTTGTATTGAGGTTGGATTTCCTTTATCTGTCCCTTGTTTTGTGAGTTAGGGCCTCCTTTACCATACTTTTTGTTGTTGCAAATTTGTAGATCTGAACTCCTGCTCATTCTGCTACTTAAATTTTTCCTCAATTTTGATAACATATCGATAAGCATCTCCCAGTGACGAGATTTCCAAGAAATCCATCTCTGTTTGGGTGTACTTGTGTAGGCCACTATGGTACTTCAGAACTATGTGTCTCTCATAATCTTGAATACCCAGCTTTGAGCACAGGGTATGGAAGATGTTGGTATACTCTGGCACTGTTTGATCTCTCTCCTGACGCAGAGTCGTCCATCTCATATACTGGTCATCATAGCTTCTAGCAAGGTAGAACTCCTCCTTGATGGCATCCATAAAGACTGCCCAAGTGGGTTCTCTCTCAAATGGCCTAGATTTATCTGTGATGTGCCCCTCCCAGTAACCTTCCCACCAAGATTTGACATGGGCGAAGGGCTTTAAGGAGCATGAAAGTGATATTTTCACCATCAAAATTTTTTTGGACTATGTAATAACCTTCTAATAGATTCAACCATTCCTCTAGAGCATTTGCATCTATCTGGCCTTCAAATAAGGGGATATCAAAATTAACTTGTACCTTGAAGGGAGTCACACCTCCAAAATGGTTGCTTGTCAAAGATGCCTCAACTGCCATTAGTAGTCGTCAAAGGATCTGAGTGGAGTTTTCCATCATCTCATTCCTCTGTCATGCAAGGGCTTCCTCAAGAAATGTCTTGAAAGGATCTTTGACTCTGTAATCTCTCTTTTCTTCTGCCATGGGAGGTCGCTTGATCTGGCAAGATCGATTGTCCCCAAGCAAAACTAGCTCGAGACCGAACTCTTTATACCCTAACCTCGTCGAGGACATGCACCGAGAAATAACAAGGAGCAAATTGTTCTGATACCACTAATCTGGATTATATTGCAAATGAAATGAGATATAAACCAAGTACATAACACCATTAGAAAATCATTACATGATGGTTGTAATTAAAAAATAGAGATGGTATTACATTACATTCCCCCTTAATGACAATATAAAAGGAGTGAATATCATGATTTATTAAAACCACAGGCTCCAAAACTTTGATTCGGTGGAAAAGTTGGATGGCCACCAAAATCCACCTGGATGAGCCTTGGATTTGGATGACATAGAATATTCCTAATAAAAATCTTACAAATGATACTTTGAGGTTGTATGTGATCTAAGTGAATCTTGAGTAGGAGCCATTTGTTGATGCCGCATGAGTTGCTATTGGTGTGACTAGTGTCCTAGAGGATATGTATCTAAGCAAAGGTATGCTACTTGCATAATTGTTGTATACACTAGTTTGAAGACGTGCTAATTATATTAACTAGTTTGAAAACGTGCTAATTATATTAATTTAAAGTGAAAAAATAATATATGTCTTATACCAGGGTGATTGGACTTTAGATGTTCCAAACATTTTCCAGAAAAACTCACAATATATAGCATTTATCTCAATGTTATTTGTTACTATTTCTATAATCCTAATTCATTTGGTACTATTATTTGTAGTATTTAAATTGATCCTAATTCCTTTGCTACTAGCACTAACTAGGGCAGGTTGCGATGCTTAGAATGCCAATTGTAGTTGCCTTTGTTTATAGTGTTGCTCGTGGTGGATTTATTGAATCAACAAACCAACAACTCGTTGAGAGATATTTAACAATGATTCACATTCTTCTATACTCACCATTTTTGTTTCTTCTCTTCAATTGTTTTACAAATTATGCATAAGATACTCATTGTTCAAACTTCATTCATTGTTCAAACTTCATTCTTGAACATAGCTCTAAAAACTTCCATCTTCCATCCTAAATCAAGGGTGTGGATCTCACTATATAAAAGAGGCTAACAATAAATCAACGATGTGGTAAAAGGGAGAAAGGCTAAATCAAACCAAGCATTGATGTATAGAAATTGGGTAAAATAAAGACAACTTACTTTGGATTTTTAAGTATTTAATATTTATGAAATTATAAAAATAAATAAATAAATCATAATATTTAAATAATTTTAAATATATTTATAAATATAAATTAATCATAAGTTTTAAAAATACATCATTTGTATTTTTTTAATTAATTATTTTTTATAATTCAAAATAATAAAAACTAAATGAACTGCATTTCGAGTAACTCATAATTACATGTTACATCCATTCACTAATGGAATTTTTGTGTAATAAGAAGAATTAATATCCTGATGGAATTTGTGTGTAATAAGAAGGATTAATATCGTCCACATTTTCCACTCATAATTACATGGGACATTCATTCCCACATGGAATACATGGAATTTTTAATCCGACAGCAAAGATGAATCCCGTGCGAGAGTTTCTTGACGATCTATATACCAATTAAAGATTAAATATTACCAAAAGTGAAGTCTTATTAGTTTTTCAAACTCATTTATTTATACAAAATTACTTATTTTCCATTATACTTTGGTGATTCAAATATATTGGGAAAATGATGGATGAATAAAGAAAAAATCACACAAGTCTTGATCATTTATTAATATGTACAATGCACACAAGCAATTCAAAAGAAAGTAAGAGACCAGAAAACCAATTTATAGGGAGGGAAATTGTTCTTGATTAGGGTCGAAGATTGCTCCCAGAAGTGAGAAAGAGTAGAGCCAAAACATATACATCTTTTACATCCTCCTACCGTTGTCCGTTGTCCTGTCCTGTTCTATATTCTGCCATGGCTCCGCGTCTCTTTGAATTGAACAGTGTTTTTTTGAAACAGGCTTCGGGATAAAGGGAGACAGTCAACCGTGGCGTTTGGATTTTGAATTTTAAATTTTCATGTTAATTTGAGCAGTTGACTGGAGAGTTCAAATTTAAATTTGCCCCTTAATTCAAATACATGGACATGGGTGCATGGATGTATATACTATGATGCTGACGGCATGGATGCAGGTACAAGAGAGGAGCGGAAGGCAGCCGACAGTTCCCTGGACGAGTTGACGGAGAACCAAAACGGCTCAGGAGTCGGGAGGGCAGGGCAGGCGTCATCGGAACATGAGGCACGGACGTCCAGGATGCCGGAGGTGCGAACGCCTAGGGTGAAAAAGTCTAACAGATAGATTACGCAGACCTAAATAGTCTCGAGACTGGAAATTATTTTAATTTCCAGTAGACTAACAATATTCTATGGGACAGACCCCTCACTACAAACTACATTACCACTTGGGAAGTCCCCAAGTGCTCCTATAGTGTGTATATGCTTATCTCGAATGGCTTGAAAATATTTATTTGTAAAAAATCTAAAGGGATATAGTGTTAAGTGCTCCTAGAGTGTGTATATGTTTATCTCGAATGATATAGTGTTAAGTGCTCCTAAAGTGTGTATATGTTTATCTCGAATGGCTTGAAAATATTTATTTGTAAAAAATATAAAGTGATATAGTGTTAAG
>ML792154.1:208762-227502 GCA_009831015.1 Picea engelmannii | reverse complement strand
AGGTGTTGCATTTAAGATATTTCTTTTGTAAAATCTCACTGGAGTGATTACTCTTTAAAAGAAAATTTTGGAGTACAGTGTGTACTATGTAATATTCAACAATGCTTCATTTTGATAATACAAGTTACTAATTATTAATGTTTATTTAATTATTAATGTTTTTGTTGAGTGTGTTTTGGATTATTTTTTATTATAGAAAATTGTATGTTCAGCATGAAAATTAACATATAACATAAAAAAAAATTGACACTTATAAATCTACATAAAACGTAAAATGACAGGTATGAAAAACGAACACCTGTCATCAAATTTGCACTTGACAGGTAAAGTAAATTTGAAATTCCAGGCCTGGTCGGGACATTTGGTGCCTCGCCAGTGGTAGTATGGAATAGCAAGTGAGAACATGAATACAATCATGTATAAGAATCCCATCAGTTGAATTGTTTTTCTTCCAATGTGATCGACGAACTTCCAAAATTAATCAGCTTTGACATCCAAGGATCCATTTATTTTTCAGTATTTCCCTTGGCAAAACATCGTGTGCCAAGATTTTTCTTGTCAGAGAAAAACAACCTTGACTACTATCACCGAATTTCCTCACCAGCTAAAGCTCCATTCACCGGATAGTTCATGTTGACTACTCTCATTCAGAGGTTTTGTTGAGGTTTATCCAAATGGGTAGTGGTGATACCCAACCTTATTGAACTCTGAATTCATTCTAAAAACTTGGTATCTCAAATATTGATTTCTTTTCTTGATCCAACGACTGTTTCTGAGTTGGGTTTGCCTGATTTTTTGGGGAAAAAAATCCCCGTTGAGTCCAGAAAAAGAAGACTAGGCACTGTCGAAAATTACCCACAATGGCGACCCCCCCAGAAGGTTCAAGCTTCTCACCCCTTGACTTTGTAGAGGATAATTCACAACCATTGTCGCATATCCCGCCCCAACCCATGGAGGGATTACAAAGCAACGCCATTCCTTTGTTTCTCATCAAGACATACGACATGGTGGAGGATCCTTCGATGGACCCAATGATCTCCTGGAGCAGCGCGGACAACAGTTTATCATACCCCCTAAACAATCCCCCTGAGAGGTATGAAGCCTGAGTTTCTTGGTAAGGTCGTCAACTTTTCTTACCACTGAATTTGCTTCTGTCGCCCTTAGTAAGGCCGTCAACTTTCCTTACCGTCGACTTTGCTTCTACCACCCTGATATGCCTGGGAAAACTAGTGTCATCTTCGATCGTGGCAGAGGATAAAGCAAAAAAGTGGAATGGTCCACAACAAACAACCAAAGGATAGGTGACAGGTGGAAAAAGAGGGTGGTTTTTTAAACAACAAACTACCAAAAGATAAGTAACAAGTGGATAAAGAGAGTGGTTTTTGAAAACCCGTCAACCAGTTGACAGGTTTTCTACAAAACCTATCACTAAATATACCTTCGGCATAATTAACAAAAATGCTTTCCTTTTCATGCAAATTTATTTCATACATGTAACTTATGCAAAATTATTTAATACATGTAACTTTAATTAACTTTTTATATTTTTTAAACTATAAATTTCATAATTTATCATAATTCTAATAATATTGTACAAAATATTATGTTTTAAAAAGTGATTTCATTTCATAATTTATCATAATTCTCGTAATATTGTATAGAAAGATTATGTTCTAAAAAGTGATTTCATGCAATGCTTACAATATGTTAAACCCCAATAAGCCAAGAACATTTCCAATCCACTCACTTTTCCATTCACCAATTAATAAAATATGTTTTTTAATGTATATTATTATTATATATCCAATAAATCACTATACATAAATATGCACGAAATAAAATATTATTTATTTAATTAAAATGGATGATATTAAGTTATATGATTTTTATAATATAACTTAAATAAAGAAGTAAATTTATTTTATTTTCATTATTATATATTTATTTAATAATAAGATAATAGGAAATAAAATGTTATTTATTTAATTAAAATGAATGATATCAAGTTATATGACTTTTATATTATAACTTAATTAAAGAAGTAAAATTATTTTCTTTTAATTATTATATATTTATTTGACAGTTGTGTAATGGGTAAAAAAGTTTAATTATTCATTATTATATATAGGTATTAAAGAACAATAGAATGCAAAAGTAATTTGGACTCGGTTGTTTACATCAACCCATATTTGAAAAGAGCGCATGTTATCTGATTAGGAAATTGGAAATAAAATAGTTAAAAGTAATCAAGAAAATGGTTTCACATCTAACTGCAGACTCTATTATGAGTTAATTATTTTGGAAACTCGGGTATTTAGGAAACTCACAATGTAACGAGACATTTGATTTTACATATATATACACAATTCAAAATAGCTTCAATCATTGTATATGCATTAAATTATAAAGTCAGGGCATTTTCTCCTCCCAAATTTAGATGAAAATGTGGAATTAATGTTTTTCTACATAATGAAAAAATATTAAATTTTCGAATATTAATAAAAATAGCTAAAATATTTGTCTTTATATAACTTATGAATAGTGAATATATGATTCAACAAAATTAGTTATTGTTGTATATATAATCATTTTCTCCTTTCACGTCTCGGTGTACTGATTCACATGGTCTCGTTATATGTTATTTACACTTACATGTTTGGCTGTATGTTTTTCGGCCTATGACAGTCCTTCCTCTGTCTGGCAGTTTCTTTGCAAGCTTTTACTTGGACAGTATTGTAATGTCTTTTGTTATTCAGCCTTGACTGGATACAGAGCAACTGTAAAAGATTTTATACCTTTATAAAATTGAGTAATTTCTTTTGGGAAAAAAAAAAAAGGTTGCATTTCCTTCTATAATATTTAATGTTTCAAATAACTTTGTTATGTTATTTTTCTTAATCGGATATCCAATAATAATTTTAATAACATTATGTGGATTTTTCTAGCAATCACTTATTTAATATGTTTCATCTTTGGTCTTCGTTTCTTTTACAATGCTTGAAAATCTAGGATTATACATTATACGTTCAATTCGATATGATTGATCATGCTCATATTGAAAATCTAGTATTATACATTATACATTCGATTCGATATGATTGATCATGCTCATTTGATAATGGCTTTGCCAAATCGTTTTACATTTCTTATTATTAACAAATGCCCTTCTTATTATTCCCATGTTTGTTGTTACTTTATTAGGAAATTAATAAACTCAATATTTGCTCTATTGGCAAAATGATCATAGGATGATATTTAAAGTGATCCCGCCCCTTCTTATTATTCCCCTCTTTGTTGTTGCTAAATATTTTAATAAACTCAATATTTTCTCTATTGGCAAAACGATCATATGATGATATTTAAAGTGATCTCGAGTAGTAGAATGTTTGACCTAGTAGTAGAATGATATTTAAAGTGATCATTTATTATATTGGCAAAATGATCATACGATGATATTTAAAGTTATACCAAATAGAATGTTTGGCAATATAACAAAAATGATCATACAATGTTCTTTAAAGTGATATCAATGATATTTAAAGTGATACCAAGTAGTATAATGTTTGGCACTTGATTTGTGACGTAGTGAGTCATTAAATGTTTTTCTTTGCATACATCTTAATTATTTGATATGTTGTTTTTTGCCTTTTTTTTAGCCAGTTGTCAGGAACATTTATTCAACCACTATCTTTGGTTAATAGTGTCATGCTAGGCTCCGTGGTTATTTTACACATTGTAGTGCTAGGCTCCGTGGTTATTTTACACATTGTATTTGAAGAAACCTTGTTTATAGAAACCTTGTTTATACTTATATGATTGTGTAATTATATCATGGCGTAATATTCACATTGATATAATCTATATATGATTAGTCTTTCCAACATGACGAGGACATATTTTAAAAATGACTTAAGATAGAGGTCAAGATGAAAAAAAAATGATATTATGTTTTTTGCTATTATGTTTTCTTCTTTTTTTATATAGAGTTTAAATGTTATATAGAGTTTAAATGACATTTTCCTTTTGGATGAATGTCATAATATGATTGTACAATTCATTTAATTATTTAGTTGTTGATGTTCATATAAACTATAAACATGATTGTACAATTCATCTATTTATTTAGTTGTTTATGTTCATATAAACTATAAAGAGGTCAATTAGATATAACTCAAATTCTTGTGAAAAAAATATGTTGTCCTATATTTCTTTTTAATTTTAAAATATTTAAACAAACAGTGTTTTTTTTTTTGAGTAAAAAAGGTGGAACCTGCTATATTAATTTATCGAAGAAACTTTGACAAAATGTACAATGATATAGGTCTGAGTCACCAAAATGTTGTCGTTTACCGGAAACCAACATAGTTTGGAGAACATATAACAATGGCATGATAAAACAAGAAACAAAATAACATCTGTCCTGCCCGGAGGAAACCATGACAGATGGCTATAGTCCAAATGGACAAATAACAGTAGCATGATAAAACTAAGAACTAGAAAAAGCATATAAGACCTAGATACCCGGTGACCTGTCGCCCTTGCTTGTCTGCCACGTGGACCCAGCCGGGATGGCAAATGCCTGCGCGCAGAGAGGACACTTCCACTTAGCTGGAGCATTGGACAACGCATCAAGGAGCAGGTCCAGATGCTGGCCCATAAGAAGGGCTCTATGATCCAGGTCTGCCATGTGGCCTCGGAGTTCGAACACCAGAGCCAGATGCTCTGCACAGAGAAGAGAGCCATGCAAGCCAATACCCACATCGTTGAGGGATACATCGCTCAATTCCACGGTCGTTCCAATTCTAGCTTCGAGCTCCATCAGCTCTGCACCATCCACTTCTTCCTTCCTCGTCGAGCTATTGTTGTTCACGTTCACTTCTGCTCTAGTTTTATCTCGTGTTTCTTCCTCAAACGTTGCCTGCATATCATGGCTGGTGGGGCTGTTGTTGGCCTCCAGGGAATTTCCTCAACAATGCACCCGGGGATGTCATCTGCTATAGCAATTTTTGGGCCGCTTCCATCCCGGTGTGTCGCCTCCATGGCTTGGGGCTCCAGGGTGGTTGTCAAGTCCTCCATGAACGAAATTTCTTCCACGTAACAGGTGGGAAACACGTTCACTACACCATCCTCCTGCCTGTCTCCAGGCTTAATTGTCGTGGTTTCGCTACTACATCCAGCTCCTGTCTCCGCAATAATGGCATGCAGAGCCAATTTCTCAACTCAAGCCTTCTTTCGGAGAATGGAGGTCGTCATCGCCAGAGCACGCTCCAGCTTCTCTTTCCTTTGTTGTTGCGCCTTGTGGGTGTACCAGGCCGAGCCACGGCGAGGCCTGCCTTGCTTTCTAGTCATAGTTGCCAGGGAATAGATGACGATACAGTGAGGGTGCAGCAAGATGGGAGTAAGCCGGGACGAGAAGGATACAGGGCTGCACCAGAGCTTCCAGACGAAGAGGAGAGCCAAAGAAAGAGCATACCCACTCTGTCCAGGCACATGAAAAAGCAAATTGCCAGGGATTTCCTTAACGAATTGCAGTGAGATGGGAGTGAGTCGGAACGAGAAAGATACAGGGCTGCACCAGAGCTCCCATACAATGAGGAGAGTCGAAGCAAGAGCAGAACCACTCTGTCCAGGCACATGAAAAAACAAATTGCCAAAGGACGAAGACACCTGGCCCTCCATAAACCCTATCATGTTGAGTGCGCTGTGAGTGAGAGTGTTCGCGCGAGGGAGGTGTCCCTCCACCGTATAACTGCTGTTATGGTCATCTACCATCGTAAATGCAGGCTGGTGGGTGGCGGCCATCAACATTTATGCTATGGCTTAATGCTAAGCCCAGTGTCAATGGATTGTCGCGTGTCACCCCATCCGGGATTAAACAAACAATGTTAACTAAAACATTCAGCATAATTAATAAAGGTGAAGACAAATACATGTAATTTATGATCGACATAAAAATGATGCTTTTTGAAAAGACAAAGCAAGACATCTGCACAAGATTCTTTGTGAAGATACAAAGCAAGGCATTTGCACAAGGTTCCCAGCAATGGAAAACAAACGAAGTACCTAATGCTCGACGAACTTAACCAAATACTTGACAAGGCATACCCCAATGATCTGGGTGTTAATCCTTGGAAGATCTTGAGAAAGGGGCAACACAACCTTCAAAGCATAACAGTTCGAGTGAAGGAAGCTCAAGGGTTAAAAAATGTTTTAGTTATGAATTTAATTTAAACGCCCAGCGTAAAGCTAAATGTTAGACTGTCAATTAACCTACTTTGCATATTGTTGACATGCCATGCCAACAAGGCACTCTAGATCATTTCAAAATCGTAACACCTGCAACGAAGTTAATGATTTAATGAGAAGCAGGCATGACACACATTTTCAGCCGAGGAAAGAAGAAATTGGATAAGGAAAGGAAAATTTAGAAGAGGAGGGCACAATTTTTAGCTGTAAAGCGTCATTAAACTTCTCCATTTCTAATCTAGATGTGCTTTCCATTTCCCTTCAACAATATTTCCTTCTGTGCAAGGTCTCAGTCAAACCAAATTTGATTAAAAAGCCTTGTCTTTAACAACTTGGATCCAGGGCGATAAGACTTTGATACCTAATGTTAAAATTGAGAGAGAGAGAGAGAGAGAGAGAGAGAGAGAGAGAGAGAGAGAGAGAGAGAATATTTACCCTAGAAACTCTTACCCAAGAAAATCAATGCTCAAATAAATATCAAAATAATTTTACAATAGAGTTCTTCAAGCCTTTAAATAGGCATCATCACATCAAATACCTACCATGATTTACCCAATAACATATGCTTCTCATTATTGATAACATCAAAATTATCTTAATTACTTTATAATCGAATCAAAATTTATCCAATAAAAAGAAAACATTAAACATAATTTCTTCTCAAAGATTAAAATTACAACTAATAATGAATCTCAAAAATAAGTTGTTCTAAATATTCAAAAAATATAAATCAAATAACATTGTGAAAATACATAGAAATAATTAATATCCTATAATTAAGCAATAAAGCATTAATTTCTATAATTTCCAAAAAAAAAAAAAATCAAATTAAAAATTATATAAATAAAAGAGAATACATTAAACATAATTTCTTATAAAGTATTAAAATTGCAACTAATAATGAGTTCAAAATTATATAAATAAATAAAAATACATTAAACATAATTTCTTCTCAACGATTAAAATTGCAACTAATAATGAATTCAAAAATGGATTGTTCTAAGTATTTCCCTCCAAAATAATAAAAATATATAAATCAAATAACATTGTGAGAATACATAGAAATAATTCATATCATATAACTAAGAAATCGAGCATTAAATTCAAGAAAATTCGAATTATAATTTGTATAAGTAAAAGGGAGTACAATGCATGTGCATATGTGGATGTGGGATTCACAACTTTTCATTATTCCGAAGAATGTCTTCAAGAAGAAGATGCCAAGTGCATCAATGTACCATGAAATTGGGAAACTTGATAAGAGCTTTTTTTTAGATTGGTTAGTTATTAAATGTAAATATTGATTATTATACTTTAAAGCTTTTTTTAATAAAAAATTTAATTTTTTAAATTTAAATTTGAAATTTAAAAAAATAAAGTTAAATATATATGAATTTATTTTTTTTTATTTATAATCATTAAAATTTGATTATATAATCTATATTAAAATTTGATGATATAATTTATATTAAAATTATAATATGTTAAAATTTGATGATATAATTTATATTAAAATTACAATTTTAAATTGATAAAATGTAAAAATGATTTTAATGTTTTTTAATATTCATATTAATATTAAATTATATAATATTACTATCTTTATTTAAATTATTATTTTCAAAAACATTTTGAGTGGGTCTAATAGTTAAGAACTTTCTTTTATGTTTAAAAAGTTACAAGTTCAAACAAGGCAGCAAGGTTGCGCGTACTGCCTCCTATAAAGATACCCATAATATAAACTTGACCATACTGCCTACCTGCGCATACTGCAATATAAACTTGAATATAAACTTGACCATACTGCCTGCCTACGCGTACTGCAATATAAACTTGACCATAATGGATGCATAGTGATCGCAGACAGCATGATACCCATGTGATCGCACCACCCCTGCCTGACCAATCTGCGCAGTGAGGGTACTGCCAGTCCCTTCTTTGTCAACACAAATTATTAAATATAAATATAAAATATAAATTCAACTTACCCAGTCTGTCATGTCATTGAGTTAATTCTGATCTCGAAATAAGTGAAGGCTGCAATAACACTATAAAGTTATCAGCCAATGAAATGTAAGAAAATTCAATTTTTTTACATATTAAAAAATAAATTTTTTAGTTTCTTATGTTATACATTAAGGTTTTTACAAATTTTTTAAAGTCAAACCAAATTAATAGAATAGTCAAAGCTAACTCATCGCTATGTATACTGCCTGGGAGGCAGTAAAATAAGTAAAAGATAGAGTATATGTAGACTTTACCAATCAAATCTTATATATCTTAAAATAAGATTATTATTATTTATTCATATATTATTATACTATTGAATACAATATTCAAGCTCCAACATCACATACTCCATTTCAATTTAAAAAATAAGAGAGAAGAATTTTATTGAAAAAAGGCGTTGTCTAAACCTTAGACTTTTTGAACTTTTTCATTGAAATCAACACATTGAAAAACCCTAGGGGCACTCAAATTATACAAACTCGATCACTTAAATTTAAATATGGAGTTACAACAATTTTTGCTCAATTTCAGTAAAAATTGATAGGAAAATATACCCTTAAAAAACTTTTAAAAGTCCATCATTTAAACTACATAATTATTGTCATTTGAAGCAACTAGATCTAAAACATTCCGGTCTACCATGTCGTCATGCCTAGAAAACTTACCCCAACTTTTATCACTTAAATTATAAGTAACCACCAACTCCCAGTCATTGTGAGTCATGCACACCAAATACCCCACTCCTTCGAAGTGAAACGACCTTAATGGTGGATAAGACTTCATGTCAAAACCTAGCAATAGATGTGAAAGAATTGTATGGAAGCTTGCAATTTTAATGAAGCCATTGGGATCCAATCTTGCCCCGTCAAGATCCCATATAATAATTTCACGCAAAATCCCCAAATCAGACTGCAATATGAATATAGCTAGAAGAATTCATGCCCCACAACTTAACAAATGATCCTCCCTCTTCATATCATTAGGCACCTCCATCTGTGGCATTGGCGTAAAAATGGAAAGTCTGATTCTGATACTAAAATGCAGGACTCCGAGCCTTCGAGGATTGAGCTCTATAGCCTTACAATACAATAAATCCTCAGAAACAACCATGCTCTTCCCTACCTGCATCATGGTTGCCCTCGTGTTCTCTGGTAGGAATCCTGGTGTTCCCCACAACTTTAAAAACGAATCATATATCTGTACTCTTTGTGGTACTATTCGTGCTACTCTCCCTACTTCTCTCCATTCTACTCTTTGCGTGTTCCATGATTTTTCCACCATTATGACTTTATGTCTCTCCACCGTGGTTACCCCTCGCGTTATGCCTATGATAGGGTTCTCATAGCCAATCGAGGGAATTTCAAACGAGGTTCGCGTAACGGGATTGGAGATGGTATAAACGATTCTATATGATTCTATAATTGCAACTGAGGACTACCTGTGTTGTGAATTCGAAATGATGAGGCAGAGAGGAGCTTCTTGCCGATGAGCTCTGCGCTCCTATAAGCCGAGATATGAAAAATACAAAGTCGGTTTCAAATTTGAGGAAAAATACAAAGTCAGTTTCAAATTTGAGGAAGCCTGCTCCCACATGAAAATTCTTGACAGCTGGAGGAGATGGCGTAAATACAAGCTTGGTGGAGGTGTAAAGACAAAGTCGGTTTCAAATTTAAAGAGAAAATTCTTGAGGGTGAGGAAAGTGTGGAAATGGAAGAAATGCTTGACAGCTAGAGGTACAAGGTGATTTGGTTAACATGTAAATACAAGTTATATCTGGATAAAGATGGTGGTTTTGGAAAATCTATCCCTAAGATATGTCTTCAGTATAAAAACGTATTTATGACAGATTACTAATTTTATAAAACGTCATTAATATCCTTAATAATCTTCGTTGTTTTTGATGGGTTGAAGATAAGTGCACTTTTCCCTACCGTCAGAGGTAAGTGTCGTTGTGTTAGAGGTTGAGCGTCATTTCCAAATCAGTTTCTGAATATGGTAGTTAATGGTCGTGGTTAATGAACTGCACGGAGATATCGAACACCATTTACTTTGGACTCGACCGGACAATACACAGTGAACTCTGCAAACTTACTGTGTGGAGTATCCAATGTCCATTATCTGCATAGGCCCGCAAGTTGTTTTTGATTTACCACCACCAGAGACTTGCAATGTGGAGACTCCAATATCCATCACCACTGCATACTTGTAGCTACAATGTGGAGTCTTCAATGTGCATTATCAAACGTTGAATCCCACTGCCCAGGCGGGTAAGTTGTTTTGGTGTTTTTGATTTACCACATTAAATCTACTGAGGAAATTGGAAATTGGAGCTCAACTCGTAATCGAGGCGATAAAATTTTTACTAGTTTCAGGTAATGCATTTTTGTTAGAAATTTGTTTATGAGATTAATTTTACAGGCTACACATCATGGCTATAATATTTGGTAATTAGTTGGAACTAGTGTTTGAAAATGAAAATGAAAACATATTTAATGGCCACCATGTGAGTATATTTTCACAGAATGTTGACTTTGGTGATTTTAGTATTTTTTAAGATTTTTTCTCCATTTCTTTTGTTTGCTTGGATATCCGTCATTGAGTGTGAGAAATGGTTGCGATTCTCTTTTATGCCATTAGCTGTCTCTCTTTATCTATAATTGATCGAGACTCTAATTGAGAGTATCCAATGAGGAACATCATCGAATCTTCATCCAAACCTATATTCCATTTCTTAATTTTCATGGGCTCGCAGCTCCTATTGTGGAATGCGTTCCTTCCTTGAGATTTTTTAAGAGAATAAATAGGACTAAGAATATTACAGGAAAAAATGAGGGGAGGTTTTCCATGCGTGAGATTTTGGTACTACAGAGGTTGAAAGGCCATTGTCAATAATTTGATTTCCAAACAATTGCCTTTCATGTTCAACAACCCCATTATTCCATTCTATTTCACCTGTAGCGCGTGGGAGGTGGATTTTGAAATGCTTCATGCTTTTTAGAATAATGAATATGTCCAATGTCCAGTGTCTCATTCTGATTGATATAAGATAACGAGTTGATTTCAGTTTAATCTATTTTTCATTCCTCTATTAGTGTAATCAGTTGTTCCCTACTCCTTATTTTGGGATTACTTTGATGGTTGGGTTTCAATAATGGTCATTTCCGATTTATATGATTTTAATAAAACCTTCCATATATGTGGGGGATACACCTTGCCTTGGTTAGATTTTTCTTTATAATAATGAGGGATACACCTTGCCTTGGTTAGATTTTTCTTTATAATACATAACGGGTGTTCCATTTTCCTAGGCCCATTTGAAGGTGATTGTTTGCAGGTTCTCTTTGACTATGATTTGTGCATGACTGAAGGTTAGCCCTGGGTGGATAGGGTGATTCATTTTGTGTTCAAATTTAATTGACAGTTGAATTTTCATGTCTATCAGAGACAATTTGAGATCTACATTTGAGATCCACAGTTTTGTTGCAAGAAACATTTCTGGCTAAGGGTTAATTTCTCATAAAAACTTCATTATTGAAGGGCATAATTTTAGACATAACGTTCTTTGACGGGTAGGGTAGTATAGACACCTAAAATGTTAAAAAAAAAAAAAACATTGACGGGTAAAGAGCTCCAAATTCCAACCCTAACTCCATGTATCCAATTGATAATGTTATAAGAATGGAAGGGACAGATATGAGTTCAATCATTCAACAGGTTTTATAGTAAAACAAGTGGCGAATCATCAAACGCTTGACCTTGTTTAATCAGTCCAAACTCCATGTCCTTTAGGTTGTGTGAATATTGGACGGGAGAGCCCCCGAGGTTACCTACCTACCTTTTCATTGGACCGTCGTACGAGTATGTGCAGGCTCGAGATTTCGTCTATCCAGACTCGAGATTTCGTTTGTCCGGAGTTCGGACGGACAACTCTACAGGCCGATAACCTACCCACAATTACCTAACAACTCCACATACCCACTTGATAATGTTAGAAGAATGGAAGGGACATATAGGATATATAGGAGTTCAACCATTCAACAGGTTTTATGGTAAAACGAGTGGCTAATCATCAGACGCTTGACCTTGTTTAATCAGTCCAAACTCCATGTCCTTTAGGTTGTGTGGATGAGAGTCGGGATAATAGGAGGAAATTGTTTGCAGGTTTACACAGATCTTCATTCATTCTCTTTGTTACTTCTCATAGTTTCATTATTATTTTTTCAAAGAAGAAATCGTGAAGTAAAATGTAAAATGTGTACATGTTCAGCGTCGGGTGGACTAGTGAAAAATAAATAACAGTTGGTTTCTCCATCGCCACCCAGGGTCTGTTGGATCATCATTTAGCAGATCCCATTCCCAACCTCTCTGTAATTAAAATTTAACATTAGGAATTCGAAAATTAAAGTTTTAGTTCAATGGATGAATTAGGAAGGGAAAACAAATTACGATTCAAGAAATACCAATGCTCACCACTAGATCTATCTTCATCACATTGGCTTAAGGAATGCCACTCCACGCTCGCGTATGGTTGTAAGAATTCATATATTTTCACTGGCCATGCTCCGATGCTAGGGTTTCTTCCTCGAGCTTCTCTTCGAGCAGTAGGGAATAGCGAGCAGACACATGATTTCGAGCAGGCACGAGATTTTGAGCAGCAGGGAACAACGAGTAGGGACTTTCGAGCAAGGAATAGCGATCGAGAAACCAAGGAATATTTTGAATAAATAATATGCAGAGGAGCTAAGGAACATCGACCAAGAAGCCAACAGGTACAACGCCCGAGTAGGAACAGAAAAGAAAGGTCGTCTTCATCAAAAGGAACAACGCCCGAGCAGGAGATGTGGTGGGTCGTCCTGGTTGGGAGTGGAACTGTGAGTGCGCCCGTGGAGGTAAGGTGGGACATAGAAGCTGCAACTGCAAGAGGTTTAGGTGGGCTCTCGAATTGTCAGTCACTTGTCTCCAATAGACAGGCAGGTATTGTCCTGTTTCTGATTCTGTGTTTCTTTTTTCTTGTCCCCTATGGAAATGACAACACAGTCAACACACATAAAAAATGGACAAGAGGTACCTGTCTTGGGTGAAACAATCCATTTAGGTCAAGTGAAAATTGCCTCTTCAAGCAAAGCAAGGAAGTGGGTTTGGGTTAATTCCAAACAGTTTCGGGGTATTTTAAAACGTAGAGCTGCTCATAAAAAATGGGAATAGACAAGGAAAAAATTGGCCCTTCATAATAAACTTTAAAACAAGCCTCTTTTGCAAAGGTGTAACATCAACATGACTAAAGACAACAATGATTATGCGTTGTACATCCCCACATCCACACCTCTCACATGGTCACCTGACCTGTATGTGCAAGAGTTACTAAATGCCAAGAGGAGATTGGAGGTTTTAGAAGTCAAAGGGCATGGGAGAGACCTTCAAATCCAACTATTGACAACAGAAAATCGGGACTTAATAGAAGACAATAAAGTCTTAACAGATCAAGTGAATTTGTTGCAAGAATTCCTTTTGGAAGCAAAGGCTGAATGGAAAGGCTTGAAGGATGTCGAGCAAATTAGAGAAGATTCTGTTGTGGAAATTAGAGAGGGGATGGACTCTAAAACACCCAAAGTTGAAGGGAAAATGGGTGAACATGCATACACACATGGAGGGAAAGCAAGGGATGAAGAGAAAGGGAATTTTATAAAAAATTCCAAAACTTGGGCACAAGTCATTAGCAATTATGCTCATAAGGAAAAAGAAACACACAAAAAAGGGGACGGCATGCAAGGTAGAGAAAACAAGGAAATACAAGGCAAAGCAATAAACATAATTATCAAAGGTGTGAGAGAGTATGGAAAAAATGAGCGTACTCTTAATATTGCAAGTGAATTTTTGAAGGACAAGTTGCTTTGACAAGGTCGAATTTTCCAAGCATGGAGGGTGGGTAAGCCTAGTGGCGAGAGAGTAGGCCCATAAAAGTCATCATGTCAAGCATACGTGACAAGAAAATTTTCCTAGGCAAGAAGCAACTCTTGAGAGGCTCTCGTTTTTTTCTAGATGAAGATTTAACTATTAGACAACAAGAGGAAAGAAGGGAAGAATTGTCAAAGTTTAGGTCAGCAAGGGATGAGGGAAAAAGGGCATGGTTGTTCAAAGGAAAATTTGTTATTTCCTTTTTCAGTCCTCATTCTAAAACAGGACAACAAGTTGGTAGCCAAGAAGAGACAACAATTTCATTAGCAGGAAAATATGAAACAAGGCCAGTATGGACAAATAGGGGTGAAGATTCAACTTTGAATCTTGTAGACCAAAACAAATAGCAATCAAATTACTCCCAGGTTTCCTTAAGATTAGTTTGTTGGAATTTCATAGGTTATCCTTGGAGGCAAGGACCTGGGTTAGGACCTATCGCAGAAGATAGAGACATAATTTGTCTATTGGAAACACATGAGCATGAAGGGTGCAAGACACCTATGCTTGAAGAGTATGTGAAGATGGCAGTGTGGAACAAAGCAGCTGAAAATGGTAAAGTACACGGGGGTATCATGGTCTTAGTGAAGAAAAAAAAAGGTCGTCTCATTCAGTTAGAAAGAGAAGAATCAAATAAACAATTCATTTGGTTTAAGATATTAGAAAATGGTAACATCATCAGGATTGCAGCATGTTATTTTTCCCCACAAGTTTCAAAAACTTACAAAAATAGGGGGCTTGACCACAAAGACCCCTTTGCAACCTTAAAAAATGATATTGAAACATACTCTCAACTAAGTGAAGGCCTTATAGTGGGTGATTTCAGTGCTAGGACAACCTGTGAACAAGCTAGTATTCTTCGTTGTAAGGAAGACTGCAACCCCATTTGGCTTATAGAAGAAAGAAATCATCAATGGACAATTCTTGCAAGAGTCTCAGAGGACAACAAAAACTGCAACTTTTTTGGGGAACAACTGCTTACTTTATGTGGGGAATTTGACTTAATCATTTGTAATGGGTTGGCTAGATGGGTGAATTCTGGCAATTTCACCTGCAATACCTACAATGGAGCAAGTGTAGTAGACTATTCAATTTGTTCGCATGGCTTTTTGAGAAAATGGAGGAATTTTTGATTGGTGAACAACCGTGGGGGTTGAAATCTGATCATAAACTAAACTATTTAAGTCTAACTTGGGTTGAACAACAACAACATGGGAATATAAATCAACACATTCAACAACCTCCTTCAAAGGGCAAAATTCTGTTGACTCAAAAAAACTGTAACACCTTCAAGATAGTGCTAAAGAGGTTGTGTAACAAGGAGAAAATTCTGTCCCAGGGCCTTCATAGCCATGAGTTGAAAATTTAATTCAAAGCACACTTACAAAATGCAAAAGAGCAAAAAATAGAAAATCTAAAACAAATTGCTTTCTGTTTAATGTTTGGTTTGATGAGGAATGGAAAACAGCAAGGAAAACTTTGAAAGAGTCAAGCCAGAAAGAAATAAACATATAAGATTACAAGAAAATTGTAAGAAAGAAAAAAGTTGATTTCATTATCTCAAGCAAGGAGGAAATAATCTTCTTGGGGAAAAATAACCCCAAGTTATTTTGGAAGGAATTCCAAATGAAAAAGAAAAAAAATGAAAATAATATCACAACCTATCAATGGTTCGAGTATGCAAAGCAACTTTATGAGCAATATCCTAAGGTGGACCCCCCTCCCTTGGTCAACACTAATACTAAGCTATTCACCGTGCAAGAAATTGAGGTGGGTATCAAAAAGTTGGGTGTTGGAAAAGAAAAAGATTTAGTTGAACTCCAAGCAGAATATCTAAAGTGGGGTTTAAAAACTCTTGCACCTCACATTATGAAAATTTTCAACAACATCATTTAGGAGGGATTCCATATAGATTGGACAACGAGCCTAGCAATATCGCTTTTCAAGAGTGGGGATGTCAACAATCCCTCCAACTATAGGACCATAATGATAAACTCCGTGTTTGCAAAGTTATTTGGAAGTATGCTAGAAAATAAAATCAACAAGTGGGCAGAAGAAGGGAATAAGAATGCTAAACGGAAAGCAAGTTTCAGACCTAAACACTCAACGGTTGATCATGGTATAACTCTAAGGCACATCATTGAAAAAGTGTGGGAGAAAAAAGAGGAAGCCTTTTGTTGCTTTGTCGATTTCAAAAAAGTTTTTGACACGGTCCCTAAAGATAAGCTTTGGCATAGAATGGAGGAACTAGGGGTTCCTATACATCTTAGAGCAACCGTCCATAAGCTATATGAAGAGGTTAAAGTCAAAATTATAATGTCAATTGTTATCTCCGAAAGTTTCAGGAGAGATATAGGGGTCAAGCAAGGGCGCCCATTGTCCCCTACCCTTTTTGGTTTATATATAGACAATCTTGAAGAGTGGTTAAACTCACAGAAGGGTGATGGTGCTCTTTTGGGTGATTTTGTGATAGGGTTTCTTTTGTATGAAGATGACCTTATTCTGATTGCTAAATCTACTCTTGGGTTGCAAGAACACTTAAATTCCCTTGATAACTTTTGTAGTACAGTGGGGATGCAAGTCAATACTAGCAAGCCAAAAGTGGTGATTTTTTCTAGCAAAAGAAAACATAAGCAACATAAGTTCTACTTTGAAGAAAACACTCTTGAAGAAGTGGCAGATTACAAATACCTCGAAATTGACTTCTACAAAAATCTAAGTTGGGAAGGTTGCAGAAAAAAAATAACTTTGGGAGGTTGGAAAGCGTTCTATGCTTTTCAAAATAGGTGCAGAGAAGCAGAGCTATGGGATTGGAATACTATGCAAACTCTCTTTGGGATTTTAGAGATCCCGGTGGTTCTATATGGTTGTGAAGTGTGGGTCAACAACACATCTGACTTACAGTGGAAGAAAATTGAGAAGATTAAAAAACGCTTGATCACAAACAAGTTTAAAATTAAAATTTCAGTCCCTTATGATACCATGCTGAGTGAAATGGGGGCTGCTCCTATTGAAGCAATTGCTATGGTGCGTCTCATAAGATATCTAAAAAAAATTGAGCAAATGGAAGACAGTTGGTGGCCTAAGGTCGTCTTCAATGACATATTTTGCAAAAGAAAGAAGATGTGGATGCAACAAAATATTAAATTCCTTAATAAATGGGATATCCACTTGAATAAGTGCCCTACGAATAGTAAAGAGATAAATGCTTTTGTTATTGATAGGTTCCACAAGCGAACTTGGGATAAAGGGCTCGGGAGAAAGAAAGAGTATTATAGTGAAGAGTTTAACCCCACATACAATCATCATAAAAAAACGTACATAGGGGCCAATATATCTTGGAGAGACAAAATGCGTATTGCCCAATTAAGAACCAATTCCCATCAATTCCGCTGTGAAACTGGGCGTTGGAAAAGACCAAAAGAAGCTTGGGAAGAAACAATGTGTGTGTTCTGGACCTCCGGAAAGGGGGAAACACAAAAACATTTCATTTTAGAGTGTGAAGCCTTCAAAGACAGTAGGGACAACTATATAAGTATCTTGACAACTAGGTCTTGGAATAACTTATTCAGCGAGGGAACAATGGAGAAATTGGGTGAGCTCATCATCAAGTTGAACGGGAAAAGGGTTGAACTGCATAAATCAGTGTGTGAGGCGGTCTATCCCATAGGCTATTGTTAGCCTCATGGAAGTTAAAATCATTTTCTTTTCTTTTCTTTCATATACATAACACATCCATCACAAAATAACAAAAGCACAAACATAATACACACAGAGCTAGACACATAACAAGAAGGGCGCTCCACTTTACAAAAACACTACTGCCTGAGAGAGATATAAAACAAGCAAGAAGAGAGTACATAAAAAAGAATAGAGGTGCAGAGCCTCCCTCTCAAATATAACTAATGTGAAATGCTCTATATTGGATCCCACCTTTTTCCACCATCTTCAGTGGTTATGTTTGCTTTTCCCCACGATCTGTATAATTATCCGACAACATGGAGTTCGACTCAAGCACAACCATTCGATAAATCCAACGACAACCAATACAGAGGAAATACATGTGAGTAAAGTTGTAATTAGCCTAGGATTGAAATTATTGTCCGATCCAACCTTCAATAATAAATGAAAAACGCAAAAAGCAATTGATGTTTTTTTTTTCACATGAAGGAATATTTCCACCCCCGAAATAGCAATTGCCCTGCTATTCAATTAAGAATAAAAGACAACTTTCCCTAATAACATTGATATATCCACATTGTGCAACCATTGCATTGCTTTGCTCCATTCAATTTCAATAATATTCAATTAAATAGACGGAGTAAAATCCTAGTTGATTAAGTATGTGCTTTTTAATTAGAAAATGATATAATGAATTGTGGAAAGGTATGAACATAGTTACCAACTTAATGAGAACTCTCCAGAGTTCTCATTTTTTGGGGGGTCCAATTTTTTACCTCGTTTTTAAAAATGGTGCTACCGGTAGCACCCCCTCTCCGTTTTTAGATGATTTTTGATATTTTCAATTTTTC
>ML792154.1:185192-199998 GCA_009831015.1 Picea engelmannii | reverse complement strand
ATATATATATATAAAGTGAGTTTAATGGTTAAAAACATGTGTTTCCTTCTAAGAGATTAGAAGTTTAGAGTAGGATATGTACACCTTCCTACACTTTAGTGATCAAATAGTTAGGTTTAGAGTAGGATATGTACACCTTCCTACACTTTAGTGATCAAATAGTTACATGGAGGAAGTCTCTTGTCCCATAAATAAGAATAAAAGGATCCCTTGTCTCATAAAAGTTTCACTTTCATATACTTATATATAATATATAATGTTAAATTATTATAAAAATTCTAAAATAATATTTAAATTTTTCTAAATCCAAAATAGTAAGTAATTTGCACAACTCCATTTTATGTCTTTTTATTAACAATTAACACATTTATAGATTTTATGTTCAATATCAAAATACAAATACCAGAAATAAATATCACATCAATATATAAATAAACATATTTATAAATTAATGAAAGTTTTCCACCATTAACCTTATTTCCATCAACAATAGATAATGTAATGCTTTTACATCTTACTTGAAAGTTCTCATAACAACATATCCAATAATGATACCAATAGATTTAAGTAGTGAAGTAGGAAATTTGAGAGAAATGTGTCTTCAAACTTAAACCATTTCACTTTATTGAAAGCAAAAACCAAAAACATACACATAAATATAGAATATATATAATTAAAATTAATTGATTATTAATTTAATTTTAAATAATTTAAGTATTAGGGGCGGTAGGTGCAGGGATATTATGTGATTATGGAGGAAATGTTATTATTCACTATGCTGGGGATTAGAGAATACTATGAACAATGTTGTCAAGTAATACTAATTATGGCAAGGAGTTAGAATTGGAAAACTTAAAGGTCTTTGGAAGTTGATCATAATTGTGGATTCTATGATTGTGATAAAGGCTCTTATCAATCACAAAGACACTGAAATTAAGGCCATTCTAGGTGCAATCTCTCGGGCTTGTAGTCTCCTTAAGGAGTTCGATGAATACAAATTATTCCACATCAAACATGAATTGAATAGTCGTGTTGATCGATGGGCTAAGCGATGTTCATCACTCTGAGAGGGAGTTATTATATAAATGGAGAGAAAGGTTATGAGCACATACCTTAACTTAATGGGAATATTAATTACGAATTTCAGACTGCAGTTGGTGCATAGGATTGTTCACATGGCCAATTGTCGTTTTCACAAACTCCGAGTGGATCTCATGGTTTACATTTATGGTCACTTGTGTGGGATGGGATTTTCTAGTGCTTCATCAATCATGGCATTCATTATTGAAGGTTTCTCTGATTTTTGGTGTGGTCGTTTGGAAGTGGAGTGCAAGGTGGATGAAGGTTGGATTAAAAGGTGTCCAATGTTGGTGGTCTCTCCTCTACCAACCAAGTATTGTCTGGTAAATAGTTCTATTACTTACTTGTTTTGCTTCATATCCAAGATTGCATAGTTTATAAATTGGATTTTGAGATTGTAGCTTATTTTTGGATTGTTGGGTTAACTATCAGTAGCCCTGATAATTACCATGGTATTAGTTTTCTAGGATAATTTCTTTGTTTCCTCATGCGGGAAGGAGAATATTTGGAGGGTGAATTTCCTTCTATTTTGACTCTCTTTGGGTCTAGTTATCTTACAGAGTTTATAGATACAGTGCTTATATATGGTGATATTCCTTTTTAGATTTTTTATATCTTTCTATTGTGATTTTTTATGAATGTTTCTTTAAGGGGTATTAAGGGTTTGAGGTTTGGTTTGATGGAGGATCTTATTCTCTACATTGTTGTTCCATCTCTCTCTTCTCATATTATTGGTGAGGTTGCTCCTTACTCTACCTATTTTGGAAATCATGGCTTTGTTTACCTTGGGTGTTTTCACAAAGCAAGAAAGTTCATTTGGAATGATGTTTATTTTTCTGTCATAAACCACCACAATGAAGTGACTATAACTCTCAAAAACATGTCTGAAGGAAGGTTATGGCTAGTTGGGGTCGGTTTTCTTATTATTCCCATTATATCCAAGTTGGTCTGCACTGTAACCAAGAGAGATTGGTTCGAATATACTAATAGTCATGGTAAGTGTCTTGGTCAAAGCATGGATATATCTGAAAGGGACCTCAAGCATATTCTTTTTCGTCGTGAAGAGATTTCAAAGAAAACATTTTCTCCTCTTTGCCAACTATCTAACAAAGTGGGGAACTTGGAGTGGTCCATCAATCAGTGTATTGAAGGTTTGGAAACAAAGTGCCCATTTTTAATAACTTTCATCATTTAGCCTATGCAATCTATTTCTATCAACCAAGTGTTTGTGGCCTCTCGTCATGGGAATTCATTATACGAGCAAGGGGGTTTGGAAGCGACTCCCATGGATACCGAAGAAGATTCTCCACAACATAGTGGAGTGCAGGGTGTGCAAGATCATGGATAATCTATCAACTAATGTATTTCAAAATCACCTTTTTGTTAGGACAGTTTCTCAAGAAATTCTATAATCAAATAGTATGGTTGCTTGTTAAGGTAGTATATATGTTTTTCAGGGCATTAGGAGACATTGATAGTATGGAAATGAGCCACATTTTTGTAAAGAATTTCCAAGTTTTGTTGTTGCTTTGACAAGGTGTTTTATACAATTAATATAAAGCTTCAGTTTCCTTTTTTTTTAAATTACTAGGGGTGATAGGTACGAGGGGGGATAATCTATGATCACAGAGGGAATACTATTGTCCACTATGCTTAGGGGTTAGGAAAAACTTCAAACAATATAGCTAAACCATATGCATTGTGGCAAGTTGTTAGATTAGAAATCTTAAAGGTTTTCAAAGGATTATTGTTTTGGGTGACTCCATGATTGTAATTAGGGCCCTTATTAATCAAGCTAACATTCGAATCAAGGCCATTCCTGGGGCAATCTCTCGAGCTCCCAATATTATAAAGGAGTTTGAAGATTGCAAGTTTTTCCATATCGAGCGTGAGTTTAACATCCAAGTTGATCATTGGGCTAAACATGGATCATTGTTAGGAGAGGGTGTAATCGATGTCAATGGTGAAAGAGGTTTTATCCACATTCCATAGTTTTATGGGGTTAATTAATTCAAGTTTGAAAGGAGGCTAGCATGTTGGGTTGGTCATGTGGCCAATTGTCCTATACACATTTTCTTAGCAACAATAATGGTCTACATTTATGTTAGAATGTATGGGTTGGGGATTTACAGAGTTTCAAATGTGGTCATGGCACTCATTGTTAGAAGTTCCTCCAAACGTTGGTGCAATGTTTTGAAGGTGAAAAAGTGTAGCTCAATGGGAGATCGATTCAAAAGGCGCCCGATGTTGAAATACAGTCTTCTATCGGCTAGGTTACGTCTGGTGAAAATATTTTTCTCTTAAATTTCATTCTCCATCTATGAACTCGAGGCTATTGTCTTGAGTATTGAAAAATTAGAGTTTCTTTTGTTAGTCATGTCAAGTGCCAATATAATCGAATTTAATATTGGTTCTAGTTTTTGAGGTGAAATCCATCTTCTTTTTTCCTAGGAAAGAGAGGTAGTTGAATGTAGTTTTACTCTAGTGTGATTTAATGAGGATTGGGTGTCTTGTTGAGTTTATTGATTCAAGGTTATGTTCTAGTGAGCTACCATTTTGAACGTTTTCTCTTTCTCCTTTGAGCTTGTTTCTTACTTTTCTTTTGCGCGATTATAATGGCTTGAGGACTGAGTTGTCGGATATTCATATTCCATGTTCTATCAATCCTCCACAATTTGTTTTAAGTATTGGAAGGACGAGAAATCTTGCATTATGCCTTCAGTCTCTTGGTGAGGGTGTTAAGGAAACCTTTGACTCTACTTATTCTAGGTATTCTAATACAATAAGAAGGTTCGCCTGGAAGGATTATCATTTTGTTTATTTCTCTAATCTTAAACCTCGTAGCATAGAGGACGCGATTCTTAGGAACAAGACTATGTAATACTTGCGGTTCGTTGTTTTCAATAATCTATTTGCCTTCATTTCAAACAAGTCTATTAACACTGATCTATGAGAAGGGTGGCTCAGGTATAATTACAATTGTGGACAATGATTTATTCAAAGCATGGATCTTTCCTAGAGGGAGCTCAAGAAGGTTCGTCGTCATCGTGAAGATATATATGAAGCAAATCTCTCTTCCCTTCGCCAATTATTAGACAAAGTTGGGAATATGAAGCAATCCTTCACTCTGCGCATTGAAAGCCTGGAAATAGAGTGCCAATTTTTAAGAACTTTGATTATGCCTCAACCCATTCAGTCCCTTTCCATCGATTATGTGTATGTTGCTTCTCAACATAGGAATTCAAAAGACGATCAAGAGGAATTAGAAGCTACTCCTATGGACATTGAAGAAGATTCTTCACAACAAAGTGGAGTGCAGGGGGTGCAAGACCATGAATCAACAGTTAGTTAACTAATGTACTTCAAAACCATGTTTTTGTTAGGGTAGTTCGTCAAAAAGTATTGTAATCATATAGTATGGTTGTTTATAAAAACAACTATATTTTTCATTGTTTTAGGAATCATAGAGATTTTGGCTATAAGCTTTAATTTTATTAAAAAAATTCTATTTTTTTGTTGTTGCTTCAATAATGTGATTTATATAATATAAAGTTTTAATTTCTTTAAAAACAATAATTTAGTAATAAATCTTAAAAACTAAAAAATACACTTTTATCAAATATTTTAATTAAGATTGATAGTATAAAAAAAATCCCTAATTAAAAAATGAAAAAAAAAATAGTAAAAAAAGGCATATTGCATATTTATTTTTAATAATATAAAAGATATTATAATTATTTTTAAATTTAATGAGTTTAATATTTTCATTTTCAATGTTCTTTAAATTTAATTTTAAAGAATATTGATAAATACGTCTAGGTGGTATTTAGAATAATAAACTTCATCATAATTATTATGTATCCTTCCTTTTGGTAGGATTTTTTTTTTTTTTTTAACGCGCTCATGATAGTATTAGTTATTTTATATTATACAACATTTCTTTTTTTAAACCCTAATGATAGTATTAGTTATTTTATATTATAAAGTATTTCATAGTTCTCATTTTATAAGATTATTAGTCTTTTTTTAAAACCTTAAAGATAGTATTGGTTATTTTATATTATAAAACATTTCATAGATTTCATTTTATAACATTATTAGTCTTTTTTTTAATCTTAATAATAGTATTGATTATTTTATATTATAAAACATTTTATAGGTCTTATTTTATAAGATTATTAGTCCCGACCGAAGACAAGTAGTGACTATATTCAAGGCTGTTGACTTAATATTAGTTTAGGTGTTGATTATATATATATTTTTGGCAATTCGTAATGTTTTACATAACAAACTCAAAATTTTGATAAGTAGTGATTATATTCGAAGCTGTTGACTTAATATTAGTTTAGTTTAGGTGTTGACTATATATATATATATATATATATTTTGGCAATTCTTAATATTTTACATAACAAACTCAAAATTTTGATTTTTATAATAAAAAATAGTGGTAGGATTTACTTTTTTTTTTTTTTTAATTTTATATTATATAAAATTTCTTTTTTTTATTTAAACCCTAGTATTAGTTATTTTATATTATAAAGCATAGGTCTCATTTTATAACATTTTTTTTTTTAACCTTAATGATAATATTGGTTATTTTATATTATAAAGCATTTCATAAGTTTCATTTTATAACATTATTAATCTCTTTTTTTAAACCTTAATGATAATATTTTTTTTAAACCTTAATGATAATATTGGTTATTTTATATTATAAAGCATTTCATAGGTCTCATTTTATAACATTATTAGTTTTTTTTTTTAAACCTTAATGATAATATTGGTTATTTTATATTATAAAACATTTCATAGGTCTCATTTTATAACATTATTAGTCCTGGTCCAAGGCAAGTAGGGACTGCTGTTGACTTCATATTAGTTTAGGTGTTGATTATATATATATTTTTAGCAATTTATAATGTTTTACATAACAAACTCAAATTTTGATTTTTATAATAAAAAAATGTATTTTCTTAGTAATCTCATGATTGGACTAGAAATTGGAAGTCTTATTACTCGTAAAAATTGGAGTTCTTATTGCGCATTTGGCTAGTCCCAATGTGTATTTTTAGCTTGGAGGTCTTATAGCGCGTTTTTGCTAGTCTCAATGTTTGTTTTTATTTTTAGTTTGGAGGTCTTATTGCGCGTTTGGCTAGTCCCCATGTTTATTTTTATTTTTAGTTTGGAGGTCTTATTGCGCGTTTGGCTAGTCCCAATGTTTATTTTTAGTTTGTTATCTTAGATAACCTAAGTTCATCTAAGTTCTCATGTTATAACTTTATTGAAACTGTGTGCATTAACAGTTATGCTTTGTCAGTGCACCGCCTTGAACCAAATTTCAATGCAGTGACACATGGCGGGTATGCCTCAATATTTCTCAACTTTCATTTGCTAAGTGTCTCACCGACTTTGGTGTTGATGCCACGAAATTACTTCTCTGCACCGCCTCAGTGCATATGCATCTTATCTTCATTGATGATGAAATGCATCTTATCTTCATTGATGATGAACTGCATCTTATCTTGATTGATGAACTATTGTTGCTATTGTACATACTTATCTTCATTGATGAACTACCGTTGCTATTGTACATACATAAGATGTTCTTATTGTACAATAAATTTTAGGCAAAGGAGAGAGTGCAATTTCACTTACCTCTGAGCTAAGCACTCCCCCCATCTTGCTGGTAGGGACTGGTTCCAACCTGCCCTCATGGAGCTGACACACTGAGTTGGAGCTAGGACAGTGAGCTAAGCGCGATAGATTATACTGAGCGCCATGGATTATACTAAGTGCCATGGATTATGTTGCATCTCACGGATCTAGGGTTTTATGACATGAACGGTTTCACAATTTCGGCCTAACTTGACTGAGGGAAAGGTCACTATTGCGGCAGCTGGTACATCGCATGGTAATTTTACTAATAATACTTGTTAGCCCGTCATAGTTGACATGAATAACTGTATACAGTCCAAGCGTTAGAAAATGCAACAAATCTTAAGGAAACGATTATGTGAAGGGTTTGATATATATGTGAATGCTAACATTAATATCGGTGCTTATCCACAAGGAAGATAGGGGATTGGAACCTTAACTCACTTGGATAACCCAATGAACTGCATTACAGCATATGCTAGACGTAATATCCAGGTTTGCCTCCGTCTGATCGAGGGTTTCCAATCAAGTTTTACCCATTCACCCGACCGGAGAAACAAATCAGCTCAATTGAGAAACTCACAAGGTGTTGGACAATATTGATTTACCGGTAATCCCCTCCATGGCTTATATTCTATTCTTCCACCTTCCTAACTTGAATAGATAAATATCACTAGACTGGAGAAACAAATCAGCTCAATCGAGAAACTCACAAGGTGTTGGAGAATATTGATTTTCGGGTGATCCCCTCCATGACTTATATTCTATTCTTTGGCCTTCCTAACTTGAATAGATAAATAATATTATAAATAGATTCTATAGTTACCGAATTGTCAGTGATTATACCTGTATTTTTGCAAGAGTACGTATTCCAATTGCAGTGGCTATAATGTTCCTGCACCTCACCACTTGCTTGGAAACGCTCAAGTATTTTTCATAAGTGAATAGCCAGAAAGTTGTGGACGTCACATATTGCAAATTATTATCACTCATTTGAAAAACTAGTCCACCTGAAATTAGCCTGAACTATATGATGATTTGTCCAAAGCTATACAGTATACTAGGCCGCTACAGAATGTTAATTCTCCTTAACTTTAACCTGGTGTGTACTGAGCCTGCGAAGTTTGTGTTCCATTCAAGAGAGAGCAAATAAAATTGTTAGCATGGCCCCTGTATTCCTCAAGGGACTTGGAATTTCTTAGCAGAACTTCCTGCGCAACCAAAGAAAAATTGAGGATCATAATAATTAGATTGGAATTACAGATAATGTATTGAGGTGTGTTCAGGGGGCATGCGATATAATTAAACCTTGGCCAAAAGAACCCTTGCTCATGCATGCTTCTCATCCCAGCTGAATATATTGACATTATCCTCCGCACCAAGATTCTGGGCATTTGATTAAATGTAGGCAAGATATGATACATTCCTTAAGGATCTTTACAACCATGCTGCTCTCCACAGTAATTCGTCCTGCAAGAAATCTCTCATGCCATGAGAACCATATCATCCTATATGTATCGTTGATAATGAACACAATATATATATATCGGATTAATTAAATTATATTCGGAGTATGAGCAATAAAATGGACAAACTTTCCAACGGTGAGATCTTGCATCAGTACCTGGAACAAAAAGTAAATTATGAAGTGTAGTTATTCAAGTGGCGGTGGTGGGTATTATTCCTGCATTGTAGTTTGAAGGAGATGCCCAGAATAAGTGAGATTCGTTGTTATGAACACCATGGACGTCACAATGCTTTGAAAGAATAAGTATCTTTATCACTGCTCTTTCTTTTGTTGTTAGTGATATTGCTGGTGAATTTTGTTGTTAGTGATATTGCTAGTGAAGGAACATGTACTTTCATGCAAATGACAGATGGATAGTAGTTCGCATGGAAATAAGAGAAGGGAAAGATGCCCACTGTATAGTTTATGTTCGTTGCTTGTGGGCATATTTTGGTCTACGCGGCTGAAAAGCAGCTCTCAAATGGATATAAAAATACAAAAGTTTTTCATTGGCACGTTGAAGGTATATAACAGTGGTTGTTTATCCTAAATAAAGAAATAAAGTCTTATATGCACACCAGCCACAAAGCACATAAGAGAAAAGCAAGAATGAAGCACATAAGAGCAAATCCGTGTGAATCCTCCGTCCCACTACTAAAGTTGTCGTTGAAGTTGTTGTGGCGAAGACTTTATCATTCCATGAGCAGAGTAGCAAAGACAGTTCAAAGCCAGGGCCTACTCCAGAGGCAAATACAGATGCAACTCATGCATAGCTTTTGTGCTTACGTGTTGGAGTTTGGTAAGTCAATTGGTTGTGTTAACTCCTCAAATAAACTAGTGGATTTATTTGCTTTTCTAGGTGATAGGTTGTAACCTCAAGTCATTTTTTGAAGTTTATGTAGTTGCTAAGCTTAGGTTTTGGTTTTGTCTTAGAAAATAATGTGATCCATGAAGTCTTTTTTTCAAAATTTCCATAATTCACTTTCAACAGCTAACTTATGTTCAAAAGTTGGGTGTGCGCTATGGAAAGTGTCGACTTTCAACAGCTAAGGAGTGCTTTTCATTAGTGGGTGCGCTGTTGAAAGTGGTCAATTTCAAAAGGTATGACAATCAAAGTTCGTGGGTGGCGCGCTGTTTAAAGTACATACTTTCCGCAGCTAAGGAGTGTTTTCTACAAAGTGGTGCGCTGTTGAAAGTGCATACTTTCCGCAGCTAAGGAGTGTTTTCTACAAAGTGGTGCGCGCTGGTGAAAGTGGCAAGCGAACAGTTGACAGAGGCGCTTTCCAAGGATCGGTGTTGAAGAAGAGCGGGAATCACGTGCGTGATATCCACGACTGAACGTAATGATGATATGACCATCCCACGTCAGGTAAATCCAAGGCATGCGTTGATGAGATTGGGAAATGATAGAAATTCAATGGTGCATGTCAGAATATGACTGTAATTCAAATCTGACCCACAAACTCACGCCCAACACTCATGACATCCGAGATGGCAAGCTCGAGTTCGGTTATGCAAGTACAGACGAGGTACCGCCGACCTGACACCATCAAATCAAACAGTGGTTTCATATCACAAATCATTTCCGAAATGTTGTGGAAGTTTTCATTTGTTTCAAAACAGAGCCGACGCCCGAACTGCTTTCAACAACGCAGAACCTCGGCTCGACTCGCAGTTACAAGGGTTACAATTGTCAAGTTTTTCGAGCTACAAGATGGTGAGAAAACTCAGCGGTGCTCTACTCAAGAGAGAGATGGATAACCTGTCCTTTCTACAATTACATCCCGAAGTCCAGAAGCATTTTTCAAATGCAGGGTGTATGGAATTCGTCGAAAGGTTGCAAGTTGGGTGCCACCAGGTCACAGCAGAAGCCTTTGCCAGGACTTTCAATGGCAATAAAGCTCGCGTCGAGTCCATGGAAATCAAAGTGGATGAGGCTGTCATTGCCGCAGCTACAAGTTTACCAAGAACTGGTCAGAGCTGGTTTAAAACCACGGCTCCCAAAAATTTGGATTTCAGGGCATATTTGAAAGAAGGGTACAGACACAAAGCATGGAAAAAAGGTATGCTAGTTTCATATCTAGATGAAGAATGGCAGGAATTGTTTAAAGGTATCCAATTGTATATTACATCGGAGGGAAGATACGATAAACTGATGATGTACCACTTCAAATTACTGGATCATTTCACAGGCAAGACCCCTATTAATTTTCCTTATTTCCTATACCAAAGTTTGATTAAAGTCTGCAAGAGGATTAGAGCCCAACCATTAAGCATGAAAACTACTCTGTGTCACCTCGGCCTCATAAAATTGGTTATCCTGGAGGAATTGAAACAACAGGGAAGGAGCTGGGAGCACTTTCTATTCTGGGAAGGTTTTGAAACACAGAACCAGACTGCAAATGAACATGTGAAGGGTTCAAAGAAACAATCATCTCCTCAAAGCAGTTCAAGAAAAAGAAGGACCTTGCCAGGGCCTTCAGAGGACAGAATATCTGGAGCAAAGCACCACAGGTTGAAGATAAATTTGAATTTTGAGCAGACCACAGAGAAGACTACACAGCAGAATACAGGGCATCCTACAGAGCAGAGTACATGGAAGAATATACTTAACTTTCCCTATTCAGATTCAGAATCAGAGCAGCAAGACCAATGTCCTGTCATCAAGATTTCTGAGCAGTCAGCTGAGTGTGCATAGAACTATGAAACCTTCATTCAGACAAAACAGGGAGAATCATCAAAAAACTCCAAATCAAAGAAGTCTCAGAAGATCAAGCATCTCAAGGAGGTAATTGCCCAGCAGGAGGTCTTGGAGCGGGTGATTAAAGAGAGGTATAAGAAGTTGTCTGATAACTTCGCCAAGACAAATGCTGCGTTTGAAAGATTAGCTAAGGAAAGTGTCAGAGAGAAGAAGAGGAAGACAAAACTCACCAAAGACTACAACAGCCTGTGGTGGCTTGCCAAGCACCTCAAAAGGAAGATAAGGAGGTTGAAACAAAAATTGAAGCAAAAACACCATTCAGATCTGAAGGTACTCGCTCAAGTTGTCGTCAATATGCAAGGTGAGAAATATGAGACACACTAAGTTTGGTTGAAATCAAATTTTGGATGTGAAAACCCATTTTGAGTGCAATCGGGACTTTCCCCAGCGCAAAGCTATCATTTTGTGACCCGTGCGCTGTTGAAAGTGACAGCTTTCAACAGCTAACCCGCGAAAAATTAAAACGGTTGCGCTGTTGAAAGCTCGGAAGGTAAATTTTGAAACCAAAGGCACGACAGGTCATTTCAAACAGGTTTTGAAGTTGTTCCAGTGCATCAGTGGGCTATCAAATCACATGCAAAGAGTTCGACATCAAAGATTCAAGTGAATTTTGGTAACAAATGCAAAACCATTTCCTTAAAAATCGACCAGGAACGTTGGGAGATCCAACTGTCAAAAGACAGGTGTCTTGTTATTCTTCACCACATCCCGAAGATCAGGAGCAGAAGGATGTAGCTGGCGATTTTGGAGTTTGGAGACAGTTCGAATTTCTAGTTTTAGTTGTTAAAGACTTTACTTTCAAGTTGTTTAGATAGAATTGAGTTGTTTTTATTAAATACAGATCCCTGTTTTTAGGATCTGTAAAAACTGTTTGTAAGACTATAAATATCTATTTTTGGGACGAACCAGGGGTTCGATTTTGGGTTCTATGATGCTGTCACTGTAATCAACAGACTTATTCTTATTATATAAAAAATTTCAAGCTTCCTTCAGTTGTGTGGTTAGATTTTCCTCCTCTGTTCTCTGATATCTTATGAGTGAAAGTTCTTTGTTGATGCTCATTCAATTTGCAGTGACTGTCATCTCACTGGTTAATTGTTTTAGTTGATAATCATAAGTTATTTCTTCGGTTATTAAACCCATTGTGCTTGTTGGTATGAAGTATAATCTGGTGTAATAACTATTTTCTTCCCCATTTAATCAAACTTTGTCCGACTGCATGGCTAGAAGGCCTTGTGAGATTTTGTATTTTTAGACAGTCTTAAAAACATAGTCCAGTCCCTAGATATTCATCTTGATCCACAAACCATATCAAATATTAAGAAAATATTTCCAAAAAGAGTTAGTTACCAGGCATCTCCGACTTACAGCCTAAGAGAGTTTCCTGGAGTGATAACAAATTGGCGCCGTTGCCGGGGAGAGGAGATCGAAGCTCAGCTTCTCTGGGAGACGACATAGATCTAATTCTTGATGATAGACAAGAAGTAGACACTATCGGGTTGTACATTTTCTATCTGGCGACTCCATTGAAACGAAGTGGCTCCCAAAAAGGGCTCACACCAGGGCAAACCCAGAAGGCCCATTGACAACATCAGTTCCTGATCCAGAGAAGATCATCAGCAAGGGCAAAGCTTTGCAAAGACAAGCTTCCGGATCTGCAAGCAAAATTGATTTAGGTATTCCAACTGATACTCATCCTTACATATCTAATAATCCTTTGATTGAATCCCCTGCTGAAATTCAAGATTCCCAGAAAATAAAAAAATCATCTCAAGATTCTAAGATAGAAGAACCTTCATTTTCTTCTAATATTACTGATTCTGTCCTTGAGATTGACATTTCATCCCGTCCAAAAGAACTGAATACTGAATCTTCCCAACAGAAAGAAAATTCCTCTTCATCTTCTTTTGATTCATCACCTAGAAAACCTTCGAAAGGTGTTTTACACAGTTACACTAATCTGCCTGTCCTTGAAGAAATTCTCCATGATCTGTCCTCTAAGGGTGAATAAAATCTAGCCTCATTGCTTGGTCAGTTTTATAAAGCCTCTTATTTTTCACTGGTATCCGAACCTCTTGCTCAAGACGAAGTGAGACAACCATTCTTTTCTAACTCAGGCAACTCATCTCCTCCATCATCTACTCCGAGTCACTCATCTCCTCCATTATCTCCTACAAGTTCCTCGCCTATATCAATCACCAAGACTGTCATGGCTGCCCCTTTGACCAGGATGGAACAAATCTTGGAAAACATATATGCCCCACTTGTCTTGCCAAATCCCCTGTCTGCCATGCCAACAGGCGACTACCATAAATATATGCCAAAGTTTACAGGAGCAGGGGAGTATACTGCTAAAGAACACATTGAAGCATTCTATGCTTATGCAGAAAACATAAATATCTCAGAAGAAGATGTGTGGACTAGAGTTTTCGTTCAGAGTTTGGATGGCCAAGCCTGGAAGTGGTTCAAAGAGCTACCAACAAATTCAATCACCGGCATTGAACAATTGGATGAAGTATTCTTGAAGCATTGGGGAGAAAGGAGAGATTTGTTATACTACATTTCAGAATTTGGAAATTTGAAGAGAGGAGATGGAGAATCGGTCTCGGAATTTATCAAGAGATTCAATAAAATGTTTGGTAAGATCCCTGCAGAGATTAAACCGAGCGATGCATCGGCAAAGATCACATTCTCGGCTGCCTTTGATGTAGAGTTTTGTCTGATCCTTAGGGAAAGACGATCAGCCACGCTTTCTTTAATTCAAGATGCTACTCTCGAGGTTGAGTCTAACATTACAGCATCACAGAAGCTTAAAGGAAGGGCTGAGAAGAAGAAGTATGCTGCTGAGCCCTTCTCATCTTCTAGCAGACAAATGGAGAAGATGGCAAAGATGTTAGACAGTCTGACGTTCGAAATGTCAAAGCTAAAAGTCCAAAATCAGCAACCAGCAAGAGCGAAAGAGCCAAATACTTTCGCTCCCAGAAATCCAAATGATTTTCCTTACAGAAGGAATAATCCACAAGTTCAGATCCTTCAAAGAGATAGAAATCCAGTTGATGATCAGAGGGTTAGGCCACCATTCCAAAATGCAGTGTTAGATGAAGAGCAACAACCACCTCACAATGAAATCGAGGATGCAGATGAGATAAACTGTTTTGGTGATGAGAATGATACTTCATTTTTAACACAGGTAGACTATGAAGAGGCCCTGATGGATCAACAAATTTAGGAAGCAAGTGTAGAAGGAGCTGTCTACTTGACAGATGATCAGAAAGGCTACAATTTAAGGTCCAAGAGTGCCGGTCCAAAAACACCTATTGCTGCCCCTGTGAAGGACAAGGAAGATTCTGCCCCAGTTAAAAGTAAAGAGGTTACTGCCAATTAGCCTCCAGCTCCTGAAAAACAAAATCCCCCTCCAGCAAAACAACAGAAGAAACAAATTCAGCCCCTAGTCAAAGAGCAAGTCAGCCTAAAATCTCCTTCCAATGAGGTAAAGGTTTCGGAAAGACAAGCTCTTTCTTTCAATTTTGAATCAGAAATTCAAAAGGTTAAGATATCGATGCCTTTAACTGAACTCATGAAGAATGAAGTATTTAAAGCAGCCATCCTAAAGTATCTTGAGCCTAAGACCTCTCCGTCAGATGATTTCATGAATCCGCAAGATGATCAGCCTAAAGTGACCATAGGGCCCATGATAGAAGACCGTGACGATTCTTGTCCACCATTTTACATATCACTAAATGTCCATGACAAAATCCTTCACAATTGTTTGCTCGATTCTGGGGCATCACATAACCTTA
>ML792154.1:163635-173767 GCA_009831015.1 Picea engelmannii | reverse complement strand
TCTGGGCATTGATTCGAATAATATGGCAGAAGCCTTGGCTCTTTGGCAAGGCCTCAACCAAGCTATCATTCATGGTATTCAAGAGCTTACTGTAGTGGGGGACTCTAAGCTGATCATTAACTGCATCAACTCAAAAACTCTTCGTTCCTCCTATCGCCTCTGTCAAGTTCTGCGGAGAATTTTCTTGCTTATCCCTGCGTTTCATTTTATTGATCTCTTTCATGTACTAAGAAAGAATAACGTTCAGGCAGATAAAGCAGCAAATGAAGAAATATCCTTGAGTAAAGGGATCCTGAAAGTGAATGATGATCATCAGCTGGTTTCCATCCCCTAACTTCTCTCGTATGGATCCATCTCTTCACAGGATTGACAACTGGTTTTCGTGCTTTAGAACAAGAGTTGTTTTCTTCTTCTATTTGTGGCCGTCCTCCTTCGGCTCTGTCAAGCAGTCAAAGCTGCCTGCCTCCAAGTATCTCGACCATCTGGAACAAACTGAACTTTGGAAGAAGATTAACTTATCTCAGATGGGAGGGACCTTCGCATTTCATTGTACGAGCTCTTTCTCGAAGGGGCATTCTCCAGGCCCATGTCTTTGGCATGTGGGAAACAAGCACTCTGAACCTGGCACTCTATTTCCTTTTGAGGGTGTAACCCGAGGTTCTGCAAAAGCCTGGCGACTGGCGCCTTGCTTGCTCAAGACTTTCTACCCGCCATGATCTCCTCTATGGATTCTGTTATTTCAGTCTAGTTCAGGAATTGTAGGCGCCCTTTCTTTAGGCGGATGACCATCAGGCTTTTTGGTTTTCAAGTTGTATCTCTTGGGTGGCCCAGCCACTATTTTATATAATATAAAACCTACCCGTTTCTGTCAAAAAAAAATAAATTAAAGTAATGTTAAATGCATGCTTATTGCTCACAATTAATAAGGCAATATTAATGCCTAACCTAAGTTAAGAGTTTTTCACTTAACTATAATTTAAAATATAAATCAGCATTGACAAAATGCTTCCCATAACATTCCAATGTCGATAATCAATGCTTCCCATAACATTCCAATGCATCCAATAACATTCCAATGCATTATCGGCAGGGACATAGTCACTCATGTGACACTTGTTTATTAAGGTGGCTTGTTATAAAGAAATATTTATTTTAGAATATTTTTTCTTTTGAAAAAGTTAAATTTATTTTTCTCAAAATATAAATATGTAATTTTATTTATATAAGAACAAAATTACATTATAAATACTTGAAGCATTAAAAAAAACTTAATTTGAGATTTCAATATATCTTATATTTTTTACCAACATGTTTTTATACTTTAGTCAATTAAATATCATAAGTTTTTCTCCACGAGTTTTTTTAGCGAAACAAATATCATAAGTTTTTCTCCACCCGTTCAAAAGAAAGTTTTCTTTCATTCATTCAAAAAACCAAAACAAAATATTGTTTCTTTCCTATTTTATCTTAGCATATGTATCCATATTTATACAATCAACTCTAAGAAAACCAAAAACATATTTAAAGCCAAGGTTTATGAACATATTTATAAGTAGTCCCCTTGTGATGTTTTGTGATCCACTGGGTTCCTCAATCCAGCCTTGTTCCATCTTTTGAAAGATCATCTACTATCATGTTCTTATCCCTGTAGATGTATGAAAATGATATGTATGAGATAACTGGTATAGGTGACTATACTTCATTATACAGAGGTTGTAATGTAAAATTCCTCATTATTTTTTTTTTGTGCATTCATTGAATTACTAAAAGGAAGTTGTCATAGATTTGAATATGTGAGACTCCAACATCATGAGCCAATCTCAAAATCAGTTTTAAAGCCATCAACTCACGTTAATTTGTGTTTCTTGACCAGTTATAGATTTGAATGAAATGATATGGATTGAATATATAAACAATGTTCCTCTTGCTCCCTCCCCAGGTGGGGTCTTATGTGAAGCTAAATCAAAATAAACTCGAGGAATGCTCTTATTAATTTCCTCTTCCTTAGAAAAAAAGTCAATCCTATGACATTATTAACTATTCTTTATTATATTAAGGGGAGGCAGGTGCAGGTGGGGTCATTTATGAGCCTAGGGGGAATTTAGCACAATCATATGAATCAAATCTATGAATGATGACCAATAATCAAGCAGAAGCCTATGGACTGTAAATGGGACTTAAACTAGCCATTGCACTTCAGATAAAAGAATTGAATATCCAAGGTGACTCTCGTCTAATCATTCAATATATGAGGGGGGGACCCTTCCTTCAAATTTCCAGTTAGCAGCTGGTCGAAATTTATGAGTGGGACGAAATGAATAATAAATTGAATACAATAAAATAGACATATCGAGAACAATAACAGATATCCAGTGAACAATAACTTTTATTGAATAAATGAAATAGGCTGAAACTGTAAAACTGCAAAACTGAAAACAACTTGCTCGAATGGTGGTAGCTATCTCTAAGAAGAGATATGGCTGCTACACACATTCGTATGAGCAAGTACCTCAACTTCTTGAGGCCGTGACGTTTCCATACGACCTCCATTTTAGGCGTGTGATAGCCCATTGGAAATGACCTTTTGAGAACTACACATTATGTTGTCAAACTTTGACTCCATCTACAATTTGATGGTGGCAAGCCAAGAAAACACTATTTAGGGACCCAAAACGACCCTCGAAGTACATAAATATGCGCTGACACGAAAACATCCAAAATAAGCCAGTTGGATTAGGTGGGTGACCACCAATCTCCACCTTGAAACTGTGTAGGGATTCATACAACCTTGAAAGTGTAGAACCCACAATTACAAATAATTACAACTAAAAATTGTCAATAAGAGCCAGTTGGAATAGGTGGGTGTCCACCAATATCCACCTAGATCAGTATCCCCCCTTAGGAAGCAAAGGTATCCATTGTGTTTTTTTACGGACCTAACCCCTCATGTAGGTAGAATAATATATTTCCATGTAATAAAGTCAATATTAATAAGGCCTAACAATAAGGAAGAATAAGTCCAATGTAAGAAGACCTAATAGAAGCTTCTGCTTCTAGAAGGATCTTCCTCTAGATGGTTCTTTTGATAGACATATTTAGTATAAATAGGAGTCGAGGGTATGAACACTTTTGTCTTGGATATTATTGTAATAGAGCTCTGCTCTGTTGGAGGTTTCCCCCTAGAAGAGGCAAGTGAACATTGCTCTCGGTAATCAAAGTGCTATTTTTGGTGTTATTTTGTTATCATTTTGTTATTATCGTGGTGTTGTTCTGGTTATATTGTTATTCATTTGCCACTTCTAGCTATTTATTTATGTTCTGCATACTTTTTATATATGGAATATTACAAGTGGTATCATAGCACCTTCCTCGGCAAAAAATTGTGGTTTAATATTTTTCATGGTAGAGATGTATTTCGACTTCTTTAAGCTATAGAGATCTATCGTTACACACATAAACCCATGGTAGGGGATTCATACACGCAGGAAATACAAGTGGTACTTAAGCACACATCTATTGGCCACCCTTGTAACCCTTGTTGGTACCCCTTTGAGTGGTAGTGCATCAGATAACACCTGTATACAGATCGACCTAGATCTCTTGAAGCCCTCTGTAGATAAATCGATCGGCCGCCTGACTGCTATAGTGCCACTAAGAACAACACTTGGGAAGATAATCTCTAGTACATGGGTAGTCGGGTAGTATGACTAAGGGTACGGTCTAGCATCCTTAGTTGGTGCCCTGAGATATTGAGCCGAGTACTACTGTTGGACCTCGCACGTATATCAAAGAGTTATAGAACAGGGAAAACCCTTATCTGTAGAACCCTTGAATACCTAAAACTTGGGACGGAAACAAAAACATAACAAATAATATCTATTACAACGCAACCGTGTCTCCTGCATTCGAGTTGCGAAATTACTACATATTTCTTCCTGTTAAAGCATTTGGACATTTCATCATTGCAGTGTTCTTCAGATCGGAGTATAACTCCGCAAGAGTAAAAAAAAAAAAAAAAAGTCTGGATCCTGTTGGCACCATTATTTGATACCTATTCCGTTGGTTTTCTCTCTTCGCCCTGATCGCAGTCATACCTATCATTTTTCAGCAAATAATTTTTTTTGTGGACCCAACCTCCTTTCAACACCCTTATTTGGGCTTTACCCCATTGGATTCACCTCGTCGCCCTAATTGTTGTGATACACTTCACCCATAACCCATTTTTTTTGTGGTCCCACCCGCCCCTTTTCGTGTTCCCTATTCATCATGGCCCATACCCATAGCCAAGACTTGGAAGCTTACTTCAATACCTTGCACTCTAATTTCACAGAAACCCAACAAGATGTGCGACAGATCAATGCCAATATTCTCTCCATCAATAAAAAAAATACATTCCTCCATCGCGGCTTCAGTCTCTACCTCAATCGAGGAACTCATACAAGAGCTCAAACAAGACATTACTACCCAACTTGAATCTGTTGCTACGACGATCTGCGCTAAGCTGCATATCCCTGCAGATCTTCCCTTATCAGACCCACCTTTTCCTGCCAAAGGTGAAACTTCCTCTCATTCCCAGAATTTTTAACCCCATCACTTTCAGCGTGACCTACGCCTTCCGCATGTGGATGTGACCAAATTTTATGGATCGAATCCCACTCATTGGGTAACTCAAATGGAACGTTATTTCTCTTTGTATGGCATTACAGATGAGTTGGCCAAACTCTAGTATGGTGTTCTCCATCTAGATCAAGAACGTTGGCAATGGTGGCAATGGAGAAAAAATGCTTGCCAAGGGTATGTAGCTTGGACACACTTTGTGGCAGAGGTTTATGAATGCTTTAACACTGACACCAACCATTTAGGCCGTTTGACAAAGTTGAAACAATCTGGCATAGTGGAAGACTGTATAACTACTTTTGAGCAACTGGATTTTCATACAGAGGGCATGCCTGATGCTTTTTTCCGAGAATGTTTTATTAGTGGCCTCAAGGATGATAATCGTGCTCATGTCCTCATGGCTCGGCCTCAGAGTTGGGTGGACGCTACTAAAAGATCTAAGGAATCACAACATGTTGTCTCTTCTCAAAACTGCAAACCCTCCTTTATTCCTCACACTAAACCAGTAGCTCCCACTCCTCCTACTCCACTCAAGATCCAGAAATTGACAAGGGTCTAAATGGTTGAATGCCAAATCAAAGGCCTTCATTATAATTGTGATGACAAATATTTTTCGGGACATAAGTGTAAGGAACAATTTTTTTTTATGGCCATCTCAAAGGATGTTTCAAAAGAGGATGTTGAGGCTCCCCTTGTGTCTGTGTCACTTGAACCCACAGACATAACCCCTCCCTCAGACCCTCCTAAAGTAGAACCAATCATTTCCCTAAATGCTCTCACTGGATTCTATGCTCCCCAAATGCTCAAGCTAATTGGTTACATCAAGCATAGGAAGGTCATGATTCTTATTGATAGTGGAAGCACCCATAATTTTATTCATCGCCGCATTGCCCAAGAAACTAATTGTTATATTCATGCAGTCAATAATTTCCAAATCATGATTGCCAATCGTGGGTCCATGAAATGTGGAGGGAGTTGTGAAAATGTGTGTCTCCAAATTGGTGACTACCATACGAAATCTCATATGTTTCCTATCAACATGCGTGGTTGTGACATTGTGTTGGGTGCGGAATGGCTAAGGAATTTGGGTCCCATTTTCATGGATTTTAAGGAATTAACAATGCAATTCGACCAGGAGGGCCAACAATATAAGTTCCAAGGCATCACCGTCGGTTCCCCGAATATCATTAGTTCCCATTGCATGGAAAATCTGCTCAAAAAAGGTCATTCTGGCATTATTTCCCAACTCCATGCCATCCAAGCCACCGAGACACCCTCTGTGCCACAAGACCTCCAATCCATCCTCTATAAACATCAAATGTTTTTTTCCACTCCCCAGGGACTCCCTCCTTCCCGTGGTGTTCATGATCATTCCATTACCCTTGTCCTAGGAAGCCTTCCTCCTAATATCCGTCCCTATCGTCACCCCTTTTCCCAAAAAAATGAAATTGAGAAAATGGTTCAAGAACTGCTCAATGCAGGTGTTATTCGCCCTAGTATGAGCCCCTACTCTTCTCCTGTGGTCACAGTCCTTAGGAAATAAGTTTCTTAGTGCATGTGTTTTGACTTATGCGTCCTCGACAAACTCACCATTAAAGAAAAAATTCCCATTCATGTCATTGCTGATCTCTTGGATGAATTGAGTGGCACCCAGTTCTTTACTAAACTTGATCTTCATTTGGGCTACCACCATATCCGTATGAAAGAGGCAAACATCCTTTAGAACTCATGAGGGCCACTATGATTTTTTAGTCATGTCCTTTGGCTTGTGTAATGCTCCATCCACTTTCCAAAGCCTCATGAATCATGTCTTCCGTCCTTTTATCCGTCATTTTGTGTTAATTTTCTTTGATGATATCATCATCTACAACAAAACCTTGATAGACCATCTTGCTCATGTGGATCGAGTTCTCCATCTACTCTCTTAGCACCAACTTTTCCTCAATTAATCTAAATGTGGTTTTGACGCCTCAGAAGTAGAGTACTTGGGTCATCTTGTTGGCAAGGATGGCGTCAGGGTGGATCCTAAAAATATTGAAGCTATGCAAGATTGGACTCACCCAAAGACTCTCAAAAGCTTGCGGGGATTTCTAGGTTTAACATGTTATTATCGCAAGTTTGTTAAGAATTATGGAAAGATTGCGACACCTCTCACTGCACTCCTGAAAAATAATTCTTTCACTTGGACTCCAGTTGCTGCTCAGGCTTTTCAAACCTTGAATATGGCCATGTGAACCACTCCAGTCCTGGCCCTTCCTGATTTCACAAAGATATTTGTCCTGGAATGTGATGTTTCTGGGAAAGTAATTGGCGTTGTCCTTATGCAAGAGGGTCGACCTTTGGCCTTTACCATCAAACAACTGTCCGAGAGAAATTTGGGCAAATCAATCTATGAAAATGAAATTTTGGCTATTCTACATGCCATGGATCTTTGGTGACCTTATCTATTGGGGAAACAATTCCAAATTAAGATAGATCATTAAAGCCTCAATTATTTTTTGGAACCCCTGAGAAACAAAAATGGGTGACTAAGCTCTTTGGATATGATTATGAGATCATTTACAAAAAAGGAAAAGACAATGTGGTTGCTGATGCACTTTCCAAAAAATATGAAGATGAAGGGTCTCTTTTTTCTCTCTCTTTCATTGTACCAGATTGGCTCCAAGTTGTTCGCCATGAATGGCTACACGATTCCAAAAGTTCGCATCTAATACTACAATTGCAGTCCAATTCTCTAGTTTTCCCAGGGTACTCTTGGCTCAATGATGAGCTTCAATACAAAGGTCATTTGTATTTAAGTAAACAATCAAAACTTAAATCCGTGGTACTTTCTGAGCTTCATGCTATACCCACAGCTGGGCACTCCGGGTTTACCAAAACCTATGACCAGGTCAAACGTTCTTTTTTCTGGGAGGGTATGAAACATGACATTCATAATTTTGTGGCTGAATGTGATGTGTGTCAACGCAACAAGGGTGAAAATTTCAAATCTCCTGGCACACTATATCTGCTTATAATTCCACTTTCCATTTGACAGGATATCTCTATGGATTTTATTGTCGGCTTACCTAAACCGGGAAATAAATCAATCATCACGGTGGTAGTTGATCTTCTTTCCAAGTATGCTCATTTATGTTCACTTCAACACCCATTTACATCATCTACTGTGGTTCAACTTTTCATGGATCAGGTCTTCAATCTTCATGGCGTGCCACATTCTATTGTTTTTTATCGTGACCCAATTTTCACCAGCAATTTTTGGCAAGAACTATTCAAGCTACAAGGCACCCAATTGCATCTCAACACAACTTATCATCCCCAGACTAATGGTCAAACTAAATTTGTCAACAAATGTTTGGAAACATATTTGAGGTGTTTTGCATCGGAAAGGCATAATCAATGGGCACAATGGTTACCACTAGCTGAATGGTGGTACAACACTTCGTACCATACAACTGCGTGCATGAATCCTTTTGAAGCGGTATATGGACAAAATCCACCTTCAGTCCTCTCATATTTTTCGGGTGTCTTGAAGGTCCAGGAAGTTGACCAAACGCTTATAGTTTGAGAAGCTATTCTCCGTACCCTCAAAGAGAATTTGGTCATGGCCCAGAATCACAATAAAAAATAAGCAGATCAAGGTCGCTTTGAACGTCAATTTGTAGAAGGGGATCAGGTGTTTCCTCGACTGCAACCTTACAAGAAAACTTCCCTCAAGGCTGACCATTGTCAGAAACTGATGCCCAAATTTTATGTTCCTTATACCGTTCTCAAGCATGTGGGACAGGTGGCCTATCAGTTAGCTTTGCCCGGTCATTCTAAGCTCCATAATGTTTTTCATGTTTCCTGCTTAAAGAAGGTGATTGGAACTAAGTTCCAAACTCAAGCCAACCTTCCTGAGTTGGACGAAGAAGGCTCCATTTGGATACAACCACAAGAAGTTTTGGACCAGTGTGAGCGTCGACTACGTTTGTGAACCATAAAGGAAGTGTTAGTCCAATGGAAAGATACAACTCCAGTATATGCCACTTGGGAACCAACTACCGTTGTGCAACAATTTCCCCATCTCAAGCCTTGAGGACAAGGTTGTTTTTAAGGGGGAGGACATGTTAGCACTAGTACATATGACCAAATTTGCGACGGTTTTTCGTTGATATTGCCACACTTATCCGTCGCAATTTCCACGAAAGCCGAGATTTTTTTTCGTCGGAATAATTTCGTCACTATATCCATGATCCAGGTGTGCGTGAAAACATCGACGGAATTATCTCTCCACGTGTCACCACCTTCAATATCGGTTAACCCTATGCATCGTTGCAATTACGACGAACTATTGTCGCAATAACAACGAAGAAATGTGGCAATTACGACGAAACTTCGTCGCAATTGCAACGAAAAGTTATGCCGAGCCAATAACTTGCGATGCAGCTGCTGAATGTGCGATGAAATCCCATCGCAAATTGCGACAAAAATCCGTGGTAATATCGACGAGTGCAATATCTCAAAACCAAATTTACGACACACATGTTGTATATGCGACGAATATTCGTGGCACATTGCAACGAAGTTTCTTCGCTATAGCGACGATTGTGGTAAAATAGTAAAAATTTTCCGACAAACTTGCATAGATATTGCGACAATGACTTTAGGTTTAAAAAAAAAAAATTACATGAAATATGGTATACCATATTGTATTCCATATTACAATGTAATATGGTAATGCCATATTACATTGTAATATGGCAATATTATTACATTGTAATATTGTAATATATATATCCCCTACAAATAATCAAGGCACTAATCAACCAAATATTGTAAGCATGTGTTATCATGCAGTTGGATTAGAAGTAAGGATACCAATATGAAAATATACACAAAGAATAATTTGGAATATTACTTTCAAAAAAACACATGGATTTCATGAGTGAGTCATTATGCAATTTATATTACACAATACTATGACAACACTTATAAGATTTATGGATGATATCTTAAGTCCATTTCTCGAACTTGTTTGTTGTAGCCTCCTTGGATGATATTTTGACTTTTAGCAAGATTTGGGAAGATAATTTGAAACATTTGGAGATGATATTTTTAACCCTTCAACACAATTAATTGCAAGCCAACATGAAGAAATATGAGCTTGGAAAACAAATATTGTTGTGTATGGATTTTGTAGTTAGAGGATGTGAATTGTGTATTGACCTAAGAAATATAAAATTTGTTGTAAATTGGTTGATCCCAAATGATTTAATTGAACCAAGGTAATTCATGGGGTTAGCAAATTATTTAGGAATGAAGTGTTTCTTCAATGCACATTATAAAAGGCAAGTATAACCTTTCAATTCATTGCAATTGAAAACCAAGTGACTGAAGCTTTGACTTGAAAGAATTGTAATGCCCCCTAGGCTCAAGACCTAGTTCAATTAATATTCTTTGCTAGACACATTAGAGAAAGTGGGACGACACCTAGGGTTTATGAGTGGATAAACTTTAGTGGTTTTCCTTTGAA
>ML792154.1:128390-148791 GCA_009831015.1 Picea engelmannii | reverse complement strand
AGATGAGAAATTTGCCAGGTCCAAGAAGGTTCAAAGTCCAGCATATACAACAGCAGTGGAGTTGTTGAGATTAGTCTCCAAGTGGGAGATTGTTGGTTGTGGAGCCTGATTATCTTCCTGATGCAGAGGTCCTTTGCTTTCAGCCGTGTCTATACCACATGAAGTATTTACACCCCAGAATTATGTACACTCTTCCACGTGGGGGAGTGCAGAGGGGGGGTACCCCCTCTGCGGGGTCCACCCCCCCGGCTGGGGGCAAGCGGGGGTTCGGGGGCGAAGCCCCCGAAGAAAAAATTGCCTTATAAAAGTATATTGTAATTTCATTGTAAATCTAGACCGTTCATTATAAGTTCGCAGATCTAATGGTAGAGATTATGTTAGGGTTTTTTCCCTAAAAGGCAACCCTCTTTTATGAGGGAAATGTATTGCGGCTAGGTATGGGGGTGAATATTGTATTCTGAGAGAGGAGACTGTGAGAGAAATAAGAGGAAGTTACAACGAGTTTTTTGCTGTAGGTTGTATCCCTTCATTTGCTGGATAATAATAAAGGAAGGACCTGGAAATTTCTCTGGTGGACATAGCCCACACTGGGTGAACCACGCAAATCTATGTCTCTCTTGTATTGTGTGTATTTTGTGTTTTTGTTTATGCATTTGTTTTATTTTATTGCTCCGCGGTCCTGTTTTTCTAACAACCATCACCATCACCATCAGCTACATCAACTCTCGAAACCATACTTCATCTGAGTAATTAGATATGATGCTGGATAAGTCACTCTCACCATAGAGTGATACAAGAGGAGTAAAGGTTTTGAACTGTTTTCCGTCTGGAAAATCTCTGTTCATCATTCATCTGAATGATCATTATCTCCAATAAATTGATGATAGTATTGAAGGCAATTAGAACAAGGATAGAGCACAACCATGTCTATTCATAGTAGTACATAACTACAATCCAGTGGTTCATTACCACATCAAGTAACACACAAGTACTTGATCAACAACGTATGGTTGCGAATAGTGAAACATATTCACCACAGTAGTCCTCATCTACTGTCATACAGTCTTCATAACAAACATCTGATAACATCCTGCATAGAAACAATGTTATGATATAAACTGATTTGTCTGGGCCAATCTTTCACTCATATCTGTGAGATTTGAAAGAATATCTGCCTCATGAACAGTGGAACATATCCACCACAGTAGTATATCTCTACTGTCTGGAGATAGGTAGTCTCCATAACAATCATTTGATGCCATCTTGCATAGAAAAATATTGTTAAAGATAAATTGAATCCTTTGGGCCAATATTTCACTTAAGTTTGTGAGATCTGAAAGATATCTGCCCTCATCAACAATGGGCTATCTGCCCTATTCTTCACAAACAAGGAAGAAGGATTATTTCTGATTTTCGAGCCTGAACCATTTCTCACCTTGGGCCATTCTTTCTACACTACTTAAAGTGCACTCTGGATAGAATGTATAAACCCTAAGAAATGTTTGGACCATTCCTCAACCTGGGCCATTCCTCCTACACTAATTAAAGTGCACCCTGGAGAGAATGTATAAACCCTAAGGAATGACTGTCCCTGATTGCTGAGCTTGGACTATTCCACACCTTGGGCCATTCGGCCGACACTAAACAAAGTGTAACCTGGAGAGAATGAGTCTACCCTAAGGAATAACTGTCTAGACCATTCCCCACCTTGGGCCATTCCTCCGACGCTAAGCAAAGTGTAACTTGGAGAGAATGAGTTTTCCCTAAGGAATTTTTGTCCTGCATCAACCTCCAAAATGAACCATTCTTTGAAACTTCTCACAACTATGAATTTCAAAAGAATGACTGCCTGACGAGGTGGACCATTCTACTTGACCACTACTCAAAGTGACTGCCAAGAAGAATGACTGTCCTAGACCAATCCCCATGTTAACCACAATTGGAAGTTGCTGTCTATGATACATCAACAATCAATCTGCCTCCCATGTTAACTACAATGGGAAGACACTGCCCATCAAAAATCTCAATCCACTTTCTGAATAGGAAAGCATCTATCTGATCTGGACTAATTTTCAATTATAAAAATAAATAATGTTTTCAGTGCTCCCTCCTAACTGGAGAGTTATTTAAATCACAAAAATAAATGTTCTTTAGGAATATTTTTCTATACCTTCTTCTATCTTGGAGAATCTTCCCTTTTAGCTAAGGGAGTTATTTCCACGATCCCTATCTTCTCTCGGAAATATGCAGACTTGATTCTGGATAGAGGTTTTGTTAGGATATCTATTGTCTGCTCATCAGTGGGGATATATATTGGAGAACCACTTTCTCCTTTCTGGACTTCATCATGGATAATGTAATACTTGTACTTTAGTCTGGAACACTGTGAAGGCTTCATGTAGATCTGGATGATAAAGTATATCATAGTTGGAGAACTTGGAACATATCCAAGCAACACTTCTTCTGTCATCATGAGATCTGATTTACTGAGTAGTCATCTTGATGTTATAGGAAATATTCACCACACTTCTATTGTGCACTTAAGGTTCTCCACCAAGTTGTCTTCTTCTTATCTGCATACATGAGTCTGTTTCTGGTATGTCTCAAAGTCTTGAGATTGATCTTCATACTTTATTCAATTTCTCCGGAGAACATTCTTTACATTTATCTGATGTAGAACTCCAACTCATGGATGTTGCGGATGATAAAATGACTCATGTAGTGATATGTCTAGTGTACTGGAACAAGTAATCATCATAGTCTTCTCCCTCCATCTGAGAGAACCTCTGGTTCTGGATCTCACAATGCTTTCATTCATAAGTCTTTCATACACTGTTCTTCATCATGACTTTCAGTTCTTCTTCTTGATTGCTTTTAGTGAGTTCATATCAGGTTGGTAATCTTGTGATTCTTGATACAATGACTGGTTGTTCTGGTTCCTCTTTCTTTCTTGGAATCCTCATGCTTTTCTTTTAATTTTGGGTCCATGGAGTTTCTTATAGATTCCATGCCCTAGAGATTCCACTTCTTCCTTTCATCATAGGATCACGGATTTGGATGGACGACCAGTAATGCTTTAAGGATTCTCTTCGAAGAGGTCTTCTTCTGTGGTTGAGCTGAACATGTACTATCTTTTCATGGCTGCTACCATGGATATATATTTTATCATCTTCAATGGATCATAGGATTAGCTCCCTCCTAACCCTTGCTTCATGTAAGAGTGCATATAATCGACTCCCTCCTTCTGACATAATCCATGCTTCCATATGCATCCTTATTGTCTTCTACAATGTATAATAGAGTCCACGCTTCCATCTGCATCCTTATAGAGTCCACGCTTCCGTCTTGTTGTCTTCTAAAAAATTTCATAAGTCTTTTTCCAATTTCTTCTCGATTGCTGACTTCTTTCTATCTTTGCTTATTCTAAGTCTCTTTAAGATTGATTCTAATTTCGGCTTATCTTGTAATAGATATATTTCATCTTTTCTTGTATATTAATCCTTATTTTGTTGTTCTTCCATGGATATAGTTCTTCTTGGAACATTTTATCTTTCTAAGAGATAGATATACAAGATATGTACATAGACGATGTAAACAAGATATGTACAAGAAATAAGAAGAGTGTTGTTACCTTTTAGTAGAAGAAGTCTATTCCATCCTGCTTAGTCTTCTTTGTAGGTTCCTTTTCTTCGGCAATTGATGCTTCATGTTTCTCCTTCCTTTTCTTTAGTTCGGGACACTGATTCTTGTAGTGAATGTACTTTTGACAGTTGAAGCACTGTATTTCTGAAATGTCTTTTCTTTGTTTTGGCTACCTTTTTGAATCAAACTTTCTTTTATCCCTGAAGTTCTTGAATCTTGATGTGAAGGCTTGATCATCGTACTTCTTTTGGGGTTTCTCTTTTGCAATGATCCTTGATTCTTCTTGAGCACATCAAGTCCAAAGTTCTTCAAATGTCGGGTACTCCTTCTTTGTGTTCATGCTTGCAGAAAATGCATCCCATGTCTTGGGAAGGCCATTGAGTATTATGTTCACCAATTCCTTTTCTGAAGTGATCTCTTTAATAACTTGTAGTTGATCTCTTAACTAGGATATCCTTACAAAGTATGATGTTATGATGTCATCATCATTCATCTTCATGTCACAGATCTCATTCTTCAGACTCATAACTTGTCCAATGTTTTTGACTGAGAAGAGATTTGTTAAGGCATCGTACATCTTCTTTGATGAGTCAAGATGGGAGATGTAGGGTATCAAGTGGTGTTTTATGGAATCCACTATGATACTCATGGCATTGATGTCAACATCTTTGAACTTCTCCATAGCTGCAACGTTCTACAGTTCCTTCTCTTCTCCTTCTTCAAACTCTGGCTTCACGATCTTTCCTTTCACAATATCCAGTACTTTATTCTTAGCAAGGATGAGGTCAATCCTTGTCTTCCATGCTCTAAAGTTAGAGGCTCCATCTAACTTGTTCTCAGACTTCATAGAGTTCGCCATGGCTGCTTGAATTGGTCAAACCCTAGATTTGACCAGAAATCCAAACTTCACGTCTTGGCCTTCTGAGAGTACCAGGAGATGCACTAGGCTAGGGTGCAGTAATCTGTCCAGAGATTAGGTCAATCTCGTCACTTAAGGTGCCTCAACAAGAGGTTTAGGGTTTTTGCAACTGCTTCTGCTAGTAACACTAGCTGTTGTGCTTTTGGAATCTACTCATGCTAGTAACCCTAGCGGTCGTTCCTCAACGAGCTTAATATCTAGCGTCTATGTTTCCTTCTAGCGTTTTAGGCTGACTAAAGGGGTGTGGGCCCATAACCTGTTAGAATATAGAAGATGGTGTGCTCGTTTTACCATTGACGATACCCTCGTCACCCAACCATAGGCCGAAGCCTCCCTCCGAGCACCTTAACCTTGACTGAGAATTCCTCCGAAAGAAAACCCTAGGCTAGATAGCCAAACAAAGATTAGTGTACCTTTCCCCAAGGATAGCGCATCACAAAAAGCTGATCAGATAGTCCAAACCCTAGCCAAGAGATATTCAAGCCAATACTGAGAACTGGCTGCTGCTGTAGCTGCACCTGCAACTCTCCTCCAAACCTGTGCACAAGACTGCAACTGCAGTGCGCACCAAATCGGGAACTACAATTCTGAGATGCTGTCAAATGAGAATTGGCGCCCTGTATTTATAGTGGTTCTGCCAGTTTTGTTGGGGCTAACTTCTCCTTATGGATAAGTGTTTGTTCAATATATTATTATTAATTATGGCCGAATTCTTCTCTTGGAGGCTAATAACCTAATATAAATTATCTTCTTGAGCCGAGAAGGCTTCTAGGGATATTAGCCAACTCATTAGGGTTTCTCTTGCTTCCTGGAGTCTTCTATTCTTGTCAGGTTCACACGTGGAGGTAAATACCTCCCACAACTACCATAATATTAACAATGAGTTCCTCTATAGGTTAGCAAGGATTCAATTTTTAAAATTCTTATTTCTAGTGAGGGAAATAAGTTCCATATGATGTTAGCTATCCTTTTCTTGATATGTAGAATGTCATTGCTTTGATACCAAATTGGTGTGAACTTATTAATGAGAATAATGCTTGCCGGTCTAAAATCACATTTGTGGAGTTCTATTTTTATTTATGCTCATATAGTTCATCCATTTATATCTTGTGAGATCGATTTTCTAGGATCACTCCACCATAGTGATTTCCACATACAATAACAAATACTATATTCTAACTTAAGACAAATACAACGTCGTTGTCTAGTTGTTTTATGAAATGGATTTTTTTGCCAGAATCTAGCGATACAAATTTACATGAATCACTATTTTTTGTTGTTCAAAATCCATTTCTGAATGCAAAAATGGATTCATGATGCTGAAAAACCTCTAGGGCTCTCGGATTATACAGAAATAATCACTCAAATCTACGAATCTAACAATTTCTCACCGGATTTCAGCTAAATGTCCCCGAAAAAAATCATCCTTTCATAGAAATTTTAGCCTACGGACAAAGACAACTAATACATGAAGTTAACTGAAGGCTCTAGAATTATTCGTTGACCAACTCTACCCATTTATTTGATATTGACTAGTTGGATTAATTTATTCTTATCAACTACCCACGAATTAATTCCTAACAAATCAATTAGTCATCACTAAATCAAATAAAAAAAAAAAATACACAAACACAATCTACCTCACTTCCTATCATACCATTAACAAACATACCTACCATTTATTAGAATCCACTTAGAACAAAAGAATTCCTGAAAACATCACAACTGTTTCTTTGATTCAAATTTTAAATTGAAATGGAAATGTGTATGATGTGAACTGAGTTACCTAAAAGTTTGTTTTCCTTCTCTTTTCATAAATTTCCAATGCAACTTTACTCCACCACAAATACGCTCTCACTAAAATTTCTAAATCTATCTTAATAATAAATTTAAATTATTATTTGTTTTAAAACCTATATTCATCTTATTAATAAATTTAAATTAAATTAAAAAAAAAAACTTATTCATCTTCATAATTAATCTAAATCATGAGAACTATAAATCTTCATAATTTTTTCATAAATTACCAATACAATTTTATTCCACCAAAAATACAATCTCACTACAATTTTTAATTCTATTCTAATAATAAATTTAAATTAAAAAGTTTTAAGAACCTATATATATTCATCTTCATCTTCATAATTAATCTAAACTATCTAAACTATAAATCCTCAATAATTATCCTCCATAATAATTAGAAATATATAACATATAAACATAAATAAAACCCCACCATTTTAGAATGAATACCAATTAAAAAAAAGAAAGAATAACACAAAAACCCATTCTCTTCTTCAACCTTGCTGGCAAAATATTCCTCTCGCCACAACGTCTATTTGGTTTTTTCATTGTCACTTGCGAACAAGTTTTATCATGAAAACATATGTTAAAATTAAACAAAGCTCGACAGAGATTGGAAGAAACAAAATCCATCTTTGCGGAATATTTACAAAAGCAGAGGAATTCAAACTTACAAAAACAAAGGAATATTTACAAAAAAGAATTCAAATTTACAAAAACAGAGGAATATTTACAAAAGTAGAGGAATTCAATTTTTCTTTCTAAAATTTGCAAAAGTAGAGGAATTCAAATTTACAAAAACAAAGGAATATTTACAAAAGCAAAGGAATTCAAATTTACAAAAACAAAGGAATACTTACAAAAGAAAGGGAATTCAAATTTTCTTTCTATTGCGAATTCAAATTTTGCATGGAACTTGAAGTGGAAGTGAGATGTGATGAGTTCAGAGAGATTGTGACCATTTTAAAGGGAGAGTATATAAGACGATATCTCACACACAACATGTTCTCACTTTCATCTCACACTACTACATATGGGTGGATTATTCCATGAAATGTGTCTACGTTTCCATTATTTTCATGTTTTTTTTTTTTAAATTGTGCGGGATTTTTGTCGCTATTGCCACAAATATATTTTTTTAAATTGGGTGGGATTTTCATCGCTATTGCCAAAAATATTTTTCCTATCTCAAAAAGCATCTGCTAATGGCTAGTTGACTAGTCGATCTATATATACTTGACTTTAAGAGACTTTGCGACATAATTGCTATAGTTGTGACATTGTTCGTTGATTTTGTTTGAGCTGTTTATTTTTTCCGTCACCCACCGCTTGAACAAATCTAATACTCGATATACATAGCTCGGATTTTGAACTTGCAAGGTTAGTATGTTTTTTTATTTATGTACTCATTTAACTTGTAATTTTTTGTTCAAATGAAATTTCATGTAGCTTGTTTTTTCCTTGATAATATATTATATGTGCAGTACCATATTTCATGTCATTGGTTTTTGGATCTAGTTATTATATTCTATGGAAATTCATGTGAAATGTCAAGAAAAATATTTTCCGAAGAAGTATTTTAAGAAGAGGGAAAATTACTCCATCAATAAGTCAATTCAAACATTAAAAACGGATGTCATTATCAATCTAGATTAATTTGAGCCTACAATTCCTTATGTAAATTTAATCCTTATTACAAAACCACCAACTCATAACAACTTTACTGGTTGGACTAATGTTTGAAATAGAAAGTGGAAAAAAAATCTTCTTAGGTCTAATTCTATCCCTCAGCAATCTTGTTAGCTCTCTAACTTTTGTGTTTCTATGATATTGTGCCTATATATATTAATGTCATATTTTTAGTCTAGTATTAGGTTAGGTTAGTCATATAACATTGTATTCTTATGTGATGTTGTTTCTCTCAATTTTTTATAATCACAAACAATTCTAGATGTAGTGATTAACTCTAGTTTGTAGTTGATGTAACTTGTTTATACACTATTAATAAGGAGTAGCTAAAATATAAAAATTTCATGATGAAATCTACTAGTCAGACAATGAAAAATGAGAACATGCCAAAGTGTCTTAGAAAATAAAATCGTGACTACTGCAAGTAGCATAAAATTGTGACCTTTGTATGTCGCTGCAAATCTACACGTCATAATTTAAACCAACCCAACCAAATTGTGGATGACAAGTGGATGGCATTCTTTTTTTAGTGGTGAATTTCAAAGATTGACATTTTCTCTACAAAAAAACTTAGAGGCTAGTGTATGGTGTCGAGTGATTCAAGTTTGAGAAATTTTGACCACTTTAGTCAAATGGTGTGTAATTATTTTCCATGGTGATTCAGTACACACTACTCTAAAGTACAAATTGAAGCATATCGATCTTAATAGTTAATCGATAATAATAAAAAAAAGCATGTCAAAATGTCTTAGAAGAAATAATTGTGAGGATTGTATGTCACTGTAAATAAACATATCATAATCGAAAGGAGTAGCTAAAATATCATGAAGGAGTAGCTAAAATATAAAATTTGACAACTTACTAGTTGGTATGGTGTAGGTAAGACAATTACTTGTTAGTACAAGGATTTGTCACTATGAATGAAAATGACAGGAAGATTGCTTGGTTAAGAGCATCATTAGAGGCGAGGGGAGATGGAAAATGTTATTTCCCTTGCTATGATTGCAGGGGATTGAAAAGAAAAAAAAATTAATAACAACGGCTGAAAGACATTGTAGGGAGAAGGGGCACGCCGAAGGGGGTTATGAATATCGTCCCTTGGTAAGAGGATTCAATATTTAATGTATTCTATGTAATAGTCATCATGTCATGAATTTTAGTAATATTTCTTATCGGTGTTTTTATATTTTCTATACAAACTAACTTTTCTACGTTGTTTTTAAATATATAGACGATGCCCCCAAAATGTCGACCTCCAGAGAGTTATTTACCAAGTACTAGCATAAATACTCCTTTACAGGGTGATGAACTTCGAGATCAGAATATTGAAGCCGTTGATCAGGTTATTAATGATGATATGGATGGAGATAACATTAGTGATTCAAATCAGGAAGATGAGATACATAGATTGATCCAAGACACATTTGCTCCAATGGTGAGGACAACTAGGATGATAATCATGATGTTGATCCTCTACTCGAGAAGTCACGTCAACCTCTTTATGAAGGCTCAAAAACAAATCTTTTATCTGCTATATTGTTGTTGGTGAACTTGGAGGTTTTGAATGGTTTATCAAACACACGCCTCACACAGATACTAAGGTATTTATTTTGTTAATTATTTATGCCTGCATGTTCACAAATACTTAAAAGGTTCAATTTTTTCCTATATTGTTATTGTTTTCTAATTTGTAAATTAGTATGGATGTGATATTGATGATCAATATTGTTTACATTGACTTATTGTTTTGAATTTTGTAGATTGTTAGGTGAATTTCTATTACCGACGTCAAATATTTTGCCACACACATATCGAGAAATATTCGTGATTATGAAAGAAATTTGAATGGACTATTAGGCTATTGATGCATGTCCTAATGATCATATCATATACTATGGAAAATATGCATTACAAAATAAATTCCCACAATGTCAAATAAGTAGATATCGAACCGATAAAGCGTCAAAGAAGGTGCCTCACAAAGTTCTTCGTTATATTCCGATAATTCCACGTTATTAGCGATTGTTCGGGTACCAAAGTATAGCACAATTTATGGATTTCCATGCAAAGAACAAAAGTCAAAAGACTGTTCTTCGAATTCTTGCAGATGGTTCTACATTGAAGTACATAGAAGAAAAGTGGTCATTTTTTAAAGAAGAACCTCTTAATGTTAGACTTTCATTGACAACTAATGGTGTCAGTCCATTTGGAGAGCTTCGTTCTATGTACTCAATGTGGCCTGTTTTTGTTATAAATAATAACCTTCCTCCTTGGATGTTGATCAAGAGAGAGCACACAATGTTGGCAATGATTGTTCCAAGTATTTAATTATCTTTTATTTGCTTTAAAGTATGACAAAATATTTCATTTCTTTGTTTCGTGCATGGTAATTATTTCTTTTATATATAATGACATTTAGATAAGTATAATTAATCATGCAGTATGTTGAACCAATTATCTAAGTACCGGGTTAAATATATGAACGTATATATTGAGCCTCTTATCAATGAGTTGTTGAAGTTATGGACTGACGTCACTATGTATGACATGTCTAGACCAATAGGGAAAAAACGATTTCAATTCCATGGAATACTATCATGGACAATTCATGATTCTCTCGGGCTAACACATTTTTGTGGTATATTGTTACTTTCTTTTGTGATTTAATATTATATATATTTTGAAAATATCATGCATTATTTTAAATTATAACTCTAATTCGCTACATTAATTCATATATCTTGTAGGTCTTCAAACAAAGGGTAAATTTGCATGCCCAGGATAAAATATCATCGTTCAAGGAGTTTAGGAAAGGAAGTGTTTGATGAGTATAGGAACTTTTTGCCTAAGAACCATAGTTATCGAACTACAAACAAAACAAAATTCAATGGTAAAGAAGAGAATGGAAAAAAACCATGAAGAATGACACCTCGCCTATGGAAGTTGGAATATATTATAAATCGTCAAGGTATGCAAATTATTTATGTATGACATATTATATAAATATTTGGTTAATTTCATTAGTATTAATTTCATTTTGTTTGATTAATTAGTGTTAATTTCAATTTGTTGATGTTTCATGAATGTCGTTAAGGCACGAATGGGCTTCCACGAGGAATGAAAAGTTACCCGATGCAATTCAATAGATTGTCATACTACGAGAACCTACAAATAGTTCATCTGTTTGATACAATGCATATCGGGAAGAACATAACATAATTGTTATGGCGAATATTAGATGGAAGGACTTACAAAGAGAGAATTGGAAATATTTGTTGTGACATCCAGGAAGCTAATCATGCATTGCAAAGTGTTATTATTAATTCTAATGGCGATGGTTGTGAACAAAATGCTAGTCTTCCTTGGTTATTGACGGAGCAACGGAGCAATATTGTAAAATAGGTCTTTCGAAAAATTAGGTTTCCGACGGGGTTTTCGTCGAACATACAAAATATCTTAACGAAAAAAGGTTATTTTGGTGGGTTAAAACACATGACTGGCATACATTCATTAAGGTAATTAGTAGGTTATAATCTATTTCCTTATTGGTACACATTTTTTGGAAACAAATAATAATTATTTATTTTTTGTTACAGTATGTTCTACCTTTATCTCTCATAGACGGCTTTGACAACAACATAAAACAAATTATTTATGTAATTGGCAAATACATGAGGTAAGTAATGTTTTATAAAGAAAATGTACTTCTTATGTGATTTGTAGAGGAACTTATTGACATATTATGTTTTATTTGCAAATTTATGTATGCCTTGATATTATTTTATTGCATCGACATTTGTAGGTGGCTATCATAAAAAATAAATCCATAAAGAAGATAAAATGTATTGGAAGAGAGAAATTCCCCGACTAATGTGTCAAATGCAACAATATCTACCTCCAACATTTTTCAATGCACAAGAACACTACCTCGTACACCAAGCTGAGGAGATTGAATTATGTGGACTAGTACACAGAAGGTCGATGTGGATGGTGGAGAGGCAGTTGAAGTCATTGAAGGATTTTGTTAGACAAAGAGCACGTCCGAAGGGTTCTATGGTTGAGGGATATATGGGATATCAATGCATGGTGTATATTAGTCAATATCTACCTAAATTAGCAGAAACTATGAATGTGCCTCGCATTTGGCATCTCGACTCCATCAATAAATTTAAAGGGGAGGTCCTATTGAAGAAAGGTAAAATGAGGATTGTGAAAGGTAATTATTAGATGTTGACGTAGATTTAATATATTACACATTTATTTTTCCAATTTTATTTTATCATATTGATTTTTTACATTTTTTGTTCCTGCATATTGAACTATATTAAATTATTCTTTTATTAACAATAGCTAATTAATGATATTAAATTGTTATTTTATCATATATTTTCTTGAGAGTGGGATGCTTTACATTTATACATTGCAAACAACCTTGATTGGATGGAGCATTGGATAGAATATATTGAAGAATACTTCAGTAGGTTATCATGGGAAGGGTTGAGTAAGATGATTAAAACAATGCATTGTCATCAAGATCAATTTTCTGATCTTACATCAAGGGAAGTTGATTTAGCCTTTGGTTTAAAAGATAAACATGCAAGTGAATTTTTTACCCACATTTTCCTAGTTATTTCCTAATTTTTCAATGTATTTGGTTTGTTTAATTTTTGAAATATATATTTACTAAGTCCTATATGAGGTTTATTAATTGACAATGTATTTTTTACTTGTTGTCCATGTTGTAGTTGAAACATCACAAGGCTATGTGGTGTAATGGTCGTAAATTTTGTATCAAAATGTTGGATAATAAGATGAAAACCTCAGATTATGGGATAACTGTAGTGTTTAAGGTCACCAACATTTCCTCTAGAAGTGACAGAAATATGGAAGAAACTGAGAATAGGTACTATGGGAATTTGGAGGATATAATTGAGTGTGATTTTAATTCATTTAAAATATTTTTGTTTGAGGTTAAATGGTACAGGCTACAGATGCATGAACATGATCCTGAAAGAACTGTTATTGAGCATGATAATGGATTTACCATGGTTAATACAAGGGCATTTGAACCGGGTACAAAGCCTTATGTTCTTCCAAGTCATTGTGAGCAATTATTTTACTCAGAGGTACCTGGTAAAGCAGTTTGGTCATACGTTGTTAGATATGACCAAAGATGAAGACCAATAAAGTATAATCATGTAGCCGAGGATGAAGATAATAACGAGGAAGAAGATCATGATTATGTAGATCAGGAGAAAGTGGTTGTATTCGATGTGTCAGATGAAGAAGTTGAAGAAGTTGATCATCCAAATGTAGGAGACGATGATCTCATTGACGATATCGATAACTATATTAGCGAAAATGAAGTTGTTGATGATGATGATATGAATGAGCCTTTCACCAATATCGATTATGAACTAGATCATGATACATATGTTGAGCTGGATGAAGAAGAAGCAAGAGGAGATCTGCGTGACTGTACCTAATCATACTAACGATGTAGGTATGTCATTCCATGGATTTAAATTTTAATGTTCATATTTTTGTATAAGCTAATGAATGACAACCGTAATTTAATTTTTTGTCGTTTTTGAATAAAATATGATCAATCCCAATCTTTTGTCCAAGTAGCACGTTGTTCTTTTGGCATTAATTTGACAATATAAGCCATTGTTCTGGTAATGGCTGACGTGGATTCCAGGTTCTTAGGTTTCATTGAAAAATATAAAAAAGCACCATTTATGAGTATTTTCAATGCAAATCCGTCGAAATTGCAGATTTTAAATGCAGAAATCGGATTTAGAAATTTCAAAAGCATCTCATACCAACGATGTATGTATGTCATCCTAGGGATTTCATATGACAAATAAATATCTGTCAGATTTCTGTCTAAAATTGTTTGATATGCCTCTCCTTTCTGCGGGATTTCAATCCAAATTTGAAACATTATCTACATAAAAAAATGTTGGTTTTGCTTTGCGTTGAAACAACATGCCTCTCCTTTTTTTTATATTCAACTACACTTCTTTTGACTTGAATTTTCAGTTTTGAATTTGTGTTATTCAAATCTTTTATTCAAATTTTACAAGGAAATCGTACTAGGACTAGACATGGGCAACAATGACCTGTGAATGGGGCCAATGTTGAAATTTTTTCAAACTGTTTCTGTATGCATTGAAATTTGACATGGATAGATTTTTTGCATGCCTTAATGATATGGGAGGGTTTATGGAATCAAATTTGACTCCCACACCCACTTTATTCCTCATCAATTCATCATGTAAACCATAAACCCTAATTTTATTTCAAAGTACACAAATTGGTTGACGCAAGTTTTAAGTTTTCATCAGTCTTTAGTGGAGTCATTAATTTGTCAGGTTTTAGTGTTCCCAATGAATGGATGTGTTGTTTTTGACATGGAATGGGACAACACATATACCTTCTTAGTTTTCTTCCTTCACTTAATGTGGGCCTGGTCATTCCTAGCCTTGAATTGAAAGTTACCCCTAGTCTTAGTCATCACCCTTCATGACACTTGTCACCAAATCATTAGATCACAAGGTTGGAGGCATATGGGCATTGGGATGAGGCTTTATAAACCTATATTAACAAGATAAATTAATTGAACTTTGACTAGATTGAAAGGTGCGTGAAATTGAAAATACTAACAACCCAAAACTAAAAGGGATCAATACACAGACTGTCAATTAGAGGTGATTTGGTGGTGTGTAGGAAGATGCCTAACACCTTGAAAATTATAATTCTCCTCCAACTATCCACATCTATGTATAATTCTAAATCCTCATCCCTCCTTGACTCCAATGACCCCATGATTATACCGTGGCCATGCTTGATGTGGAAGTTTACACATTTCAAACTATGGGATCATACATAAGATAATGTATCACCTTTAGTGGATCATACATATATATATGGGAAGAATCCAACTAGAATAAGATGCTTCATTTGTTAACTCAATATGTAATCGGCTACAAATGCTTCATTTGTTAACTCAAATCTTCCCTTCTTCTTAATCTTAGGCTCTACTTTCCATTATCAAACTACAAATAAATCCATTTATAATATTTAGAGGATAGAACCACACTCCCCTCATAATTTATAATATACCCTGCATAGGTCTCAATTTTACAAGGATTATTTGAGGAAAATCAAGATAAGATAGATCGGGCTAAGATTCAATCCTCCGCTCCCACTGCATCCCACACCTCTAGGAAATTTGGATGAGGAAAAGGAGAAGGAAGAATTGAAAGAAAATAGACAAAAATGTAGGGTTATACCATGTCAAAGGTGTCATTACTCATTTTGTGTCCTATGACCTTAGGGATTTTTGCAAGGAATAAAAATAATGGGACAAAAAAAGAGGTAGGGTAAATGACATAATGCACATGAGACATTTTTTATTCTATAATATATATCTCTCTGCACCCTCGTCCTCTGTCTCTTAGGCACAAAATTAGAAATTTGGGTAGGAAAACCAACATCGAGTGGTTTCTTATCATTTATTTCAAACTCCTTATAACCCTTAACTCATAGTTCTTACAATCATTAAAACTGAACACTCTAACATATAACAACATATTTTTAATCCTTATAACCCCTTAAACTTTACCCTATTACCCTTCATCAATAACCCAACTAAACTTGTAATCTCAATGGCACATAAACCATATATCGTAACTCCTAAGAATGTATCAACCTTAATTCCTATAACCCTTAGTTACCCCCTATGACTCCTAACCACAATCCTTTGTAACTCATAACCCATTTAACCATTAACACCGAAAATAATGATATAACACCTATCCCTTAACCTTTATAATCTTAGGCAGCTAACACCAATAAACATTATTATTCTAACCTCTAACCTTTATAATTGTAACACCTAAACTTTGTAATTATAACACCTAAACTCTAACATGACATACATCTCCTAAACCTTACTTTGAATAACACCTATAACTCCTAATTGTTATAACCCCTGTGAATTTTCACCCTATAATAGCCATTAGTACTCTCAACCATATGACTCATATAACTTTAAACCTTTAAGGAATTGTAAATGGCATAATTAACTTAGAACACATATATCCTCTTAAACCCCCAATTTCTAACATATATCAGTGCCTGACTCTTACAACTCTTAATCCCTAACCCTTATCAACACCAATACATATAACCCTTAAACTAAAGCTCTTATAACCCTTAAACCCAAATCCTATAACATACAACACCAAATGAGGAACCCTCATATCCTCCTTAAACGTAACCCTAATGTTAATCCCTTAAACCCTACTAATCCCTAGGATTTAAAGGATGTTGGTTTGGATGCTTCTATGGGTGTTAAAATAAATACTTGAGATTTTCCATTTTTGATATTACCCATCCACCCCTTGATGCTAGGAGAAAGGTGTCCATAATGTTTTTGAAATCTTTGGATTCCTTATAGATGTGGCAGGGAATCGTTGTCCACTATAAAAATGACTGTGATGAATGGCCCATGTGTCCCTAAGGAAATTTCTATGATCTTTTACCTTGTCATTTGACCCTAGAGAATTCCTTGGACAACCATGAGAACCATACTTCATGTTACAAATGAATTTGAAATTACCATTGTTATATCACATATTGCATGTGTGATTCCATAAATCCCTAGGCATGGACCATGAAAGATAAAATGAAATGGGGTCCCCAACTATGGGGACTTGGGGGTAGTCTAAGTTTAAGTCTAAGTTGTATTCATAGTCCTAGTTGGTTTAAGTGAAAGTCCTAATCCTAATATGTAGGCTCATCATGTCTATCAAATAATACATATAATTGAAATCATCCTTTTCAATGTGGGCCACTTTTTAACAATATTCCATGTGGTGCATATGAGAGATATTTATATGAAAAAAAATTCCTAGAACAATCCACATCTATGGTGTCACAGGAGGTGGGATTCCCTACAAATGATTTGGGTGATTTTTTTCAAATAAGGGTTCACAATGCAAAGGAATAAGAAACATCTCTGTTTGAGTAAGTTCTAAAGAATTATTTTCAAGATAAACTTCTAGATGTTGATGGAAGTATATCTCATATAGTTATTCCTAACCCCATAAGTGAGGTTGGGCATACAAGGGAAAAAACTAATTTTAAGATTTTTCTTGGGCCTATGAGAAATGTGTCTATCATAGCCAACCCAAGCATGTTTCCTACTATCCCATCATGAAGTGTTAAGTGTTTAGATACCCAAGAATCAATTGTTGGACCTATTATTAAAATTAGGCAATCTAAGGTGGTGGGTGAAATAGTGAAGAGTTTGATAAAGATAAATACACAATAAAATATTTCACAATATGATGTTAGGGAAGACCTTTTAGATATTTCCTTACCTCCAACTTTAGAATTTTCTTAAAACACATCATTTAATCACACTCTCTTTCGTGCATGGTTCAATGTTAAACCATTTCTTACAATTGGATAACTTTTCCCCTTTTGTGGTAACAACTATGTAATTTACACCTCTAAAATGCTCATGCACTTGAAACCGGCGCATATAAATGACATGTGAATGGGGCCAACGTTGAAATATTTTCAATTTGTGCTTGTATGCACTGAAATTTGACATGGTTAGACTAGACACATGCATTGATGGTATGAGAGGGTTTTCAGACTCAAACATGGCTCGCACATACAATTCAACAATCAAACAAGAAGCCTATAGAATAATTAATGTGAATGGGGACAATGTTGAATTTGTTTTCAATTTGCGCTTGTATGGACTGAAATTTCATGACATGTTATGAAAATACACATGCATTGATGGTATGGGAGGGTTTCTGGACTAAACAATGACTCAAATAAGGAATTCAACAATCAATTATTCTTTGGTTATTCTATCAAAACCCAAAAATAAGGCGCGCCTGCTCATGTACTTGACCCTTCTTATAAGTGACATGTGAATGGGGTCAACATTGAAATTTTTTCAATTTGTGCTTGTATGGACTTGTCATGACAAAGGCTCTAATTACTAGGTCATTTTTTCCATGCTATGCTCGAGGACGTGGTTCTAAGTGGAGGCCATTTATTTTTGTGAGCTACACATGCAATGACTTATGGATCCTAATTTTAACATACCATTTGATTGGACGTAGGCCCTCAAGAGCTTCTTGATTATATACCTATAAAGATCCTATAAGTGACGAACTTAAACAAACAAAAAAATGAGTTCCTTTGTTTGACATGTCATCTACTCCATTGTCTTCCTTTCCCTTTAAAAATACTAATGAATAAATTTCCCATGCATCTTATGGACATATATATGATTCAAATTCCCATTTTGAAATAGGCCAGTTGAATCATAGAACATTGGCCAGTCATGGCAAAGGCTCCAATCAATAGGTCATTTTTGTCATGCTTTCCCAGGGTACATGGAACATTGTTAAGGCTACTTGGTGATGATGAGACACATGAATTGTAATTACAAGGAGGATTAGAGTCCCAACTTCAAATATTGAGCGCAACAAGAATGATCCTTAGGGCCTAATCCATGAATTGGGGATGAAGAACTAAGGATTTAGTCCCTAATACATTATTCATGGGGATTAGAGGCCGTGCACGTGGCTTTGAACGATGTTACATGGTTTGCAAGTGAAATGTATGCCCTATAGGAGGATTAGAAAGAAAATTTCAAGGATCGTGCACAATAGAAATGGTTCTTATAGTTCAAGCCATGGTTTCATTTTGATATTTGGATTCATTTGTAATATTTAATGTGGGACATTTTGTTCTAGTCTTCTTAATGACGTCCCAATTTCTCATATGAATTTTTTCTTTCAATGTTGGATATTTTAGGGATTTCACAAGGTCTAATATTTCCCTCATTCCTATATAAGTTGGCATAAGTGACGGGTACTAAATTATCCTTTATTTTCTTCTCTACCTATTCTACGTCTTTTCACACAACCATATATATCAATATTTCTTGAAGGTTAAAAAGATCAACATCAACTTAGAAGAGAATCCAATATCATAGTGCTCTACTTCTAAATTGTGTGGATGAACATGGTCATATCCTAGGGATATCTATCAAGTTCTTGATTGTCAAATCTAACAACCAGCATGATTGAAGAACTCATATCAAGTTTAAAATAAACATTACAAAGGGATATAAAAATATCAATAAGAGAATATGTCATCCCTCATGGGAAATGGTGAGTAAAAATATTTTCATTTATCAAGAGATTGTATTAATGATTGTAAATTAGGTATTGATAAGGTTTACTAATAATATTGTGCCCATTGGTTAACTAGTCACATCATAATAGCTAGTTCCTCCCATTCCCATTCTTTAGATGCACATCAGATCGAAGAAGAGGGGGGATGGAAGTTGTTACTAACTAGGATGTTAAGCGAAATGAGATTCTTCATCCACCCTCCTATCACATTAAACCATCATGATGATATTTGTTGTTGTGCATGCCCTTAATCTTATCACACTTTACAAATCATTCTTTCATGGGGGTTTAGAATCAATGGTACACATATCTAGAGAAGTTGGTGGTCGAAAACATCTACCACCTTAGGATAATTACCATATAGTTAATGAGGGAAAGGAATTAATTTCATTGCAAATGAGAATGCATCTCATTCCATTAGGTGCATCTCATTCTAATGTGTATTTTACATGAGCTCTCTTACTTGAGATATAATTACCCATTTCATTACAATTTCCTACATATCTTGTTGCAATACCACATTAAATGAAAAAGAGGCTACCCCAAGAAGGGGGTAGGTTCTAAGTCCCTTCAATACCAATGAGTGGTATGATAGTTTCTTAGTTTAGTAGGAAATTTTCACCCCAATAAATATGCTAGTTCTCTCAGCTCTAAGAAATTGGAGAGTAACAAATTAATTGTGAGAATATCTATCATGTGCTAGTTGAGTTTGGGGATAATTTGAAGGACACATAAGAATTGCATGCCCACCAATGATCTAAATTTAAGGATAAGGATCTGTCACTATTGAAGAAATTATTTTTTGCAACTAGTTTCCCAATGTTTGAAAATGATATGAGTAGGGAGGTGGTTTTTAAAAAGAAAGTCTCATGCTTCTTGGAGATTATCACAACCAAGTTCCTTAAGTTCAAACCCCTTATTTTCATGGAGGAGTAGGTTCAACTTCTTGCAAAATTCAAGATATCCCAAAAGCGAGGAGGGAACTTATTCTCAATTGACTAAGAGAAGCCTTTAGTCTAAAGATATGTTATCTCTCTATCTAGTATAATTTCTTTTAAGTTAGGAAAATGTTGTGTTAAGATGTGTTAATTTAAAATGTTATAATAAAAAA